>CM021109.1:222845047-223127311 GCA_007115665.2 Sequoiadendron giganteum | reverse complement strand
GTCTGAATGTCGACCTAGAAATGTTATTTTAGAATAACTAAACTTTATAGAATTTTTAAGATAACTATAATAATTTGTTTTTAATAAATGGAATCGAATTATTTTAGGAAGACTTGTTTTATAGTTTCAACTTTTAAAAAAATAGATGTTTGGTATATCTTAGTTTTTATTTAAATTTAGATGATTATGGTATAAGATTTTGTGATGTCAATGTAGAACTTTTTTTAGTTCAATAAAGCATTGCAAATAAATTAAATTGAATTGTGTTTATAATTTTGGTTATTGAAATAAATGAAAAAGGCATAGTATGTTTTTTACTTACAATCCCCACCTGATATCTATGCAAATCTAAGGTGAGCATGCATTTTAAAGTATATAGGAATCCTTAATCAACTTGAGAAATAAATATTTAAATAGATATTCATGAAAAGAATAATGGACCTATATAAGTAAGTCATTTATTTTCTTAAAAGTCGGCGTGGGTTTGGATTACATAAAATTTTAAAATAAATGAACAAGGCTCTTATTGCTCATATGGGGTGGAAACTCCAACTCATAATAACAGTTAGTGCTTCATAATAGAATCTAAATATTTTGATTAATCAAAATAGGTTATCCCTCATTGCTAAGAATAACCTGTTGGCCAATTATAGACATCTAGAATAATATAAAGGAATCCATTATCAAAGTGAAAGCAAGAAATGATAAAAATATGAGGTTTTTAGAGTATGCATGGTTATCCAATATTGCCCTCGATCTCTACCAATTGTGTGAAAAACTCAAAGAGTCTTTATGTGACTACTATGTTCAATACACTACTAAATTTTAGGGCAACACTATAGAGGGAAATATTCAGAGGATATCCAAATGCATGACTAGTATATCACATACTATTTGCATTGGAATTGTTAGTTCTCAAAATTACTACTCCACTTCCTAGAACCATAAACCACTCACAAGTCCATGAATGTCAACAAGCGAATACAAATAGTTCATCAATAGAATAATGGAGGACTCTAAGCTAATTCTTCAAGAGTGAGTTATCTCTCCCCCACTTTAGGCTTAGCTTAGTATCAAGAGGGTGTTCCTAGGGGTATACTTGAACAAGTACCAAACTCACAAAAAATACAATAAAAAAATAGTTACAACCAAACTCAACTTCATTCTTAACCCCAAATTATCTAACTAATCTAAGAAAAACTAGTTATATATAACCCTTATATACCTAATAAAGCTATGCAATCATAACCTATAGGAAATGAATTTGTTCTCAAATCACTAAAGATAGATCCCTAGTTATATTACGATGTTATAGGTGTGAAAAATATTCCTACTCCTACACTATTGGTTTATTCTTTGTTTTATAGATGTGAGATTTGTAAATGGTTCTAGGTCAATGTTTTTCTATTGTGCAATAGAGTCACAATAGATTGAGAAGAGAACAAAAAGGAAAAGAATAAGATGTATTTATGCACTTACATACAATAATGATCATGATCTCTTGCAATTTAGATAATACTTAGTAATCCCAAACACTATTGTATATCCATACATAAAGTTAGAAAGATCATAACAAGAATTCTAATGTTTTTAGAATGCTATTACATTCATATAACTGAGCATTACATGCATGCCAACAAATGTGACAAAGGAAAATCTGTAACTATGACTAAGAAATCTTCTTCAATAATACTTAATTCTATTGACATATTTTGCAAAAAAATCATATTACAATACTAGTTTTCTTCTATTCCACAAGTTTATAATGCTTTAGCAAACCAGACTTAGCATTGATGGATGCCTTGCAACTTGGCATCTAGAGACCATACAACAACCAACCTTGAAAAATGAGTCAATATTTATATTATCAGTAGTAGGGCATTAACCCTAATCTTCACTATTCATAGTTTAAAATGCATGGTCCAAGTTGAATTGCACCCAACATAAACACTTTACATTAATGTAGAAAATCTACAATCAATTATGGTAGCTAGATGACTATGGCATTACTATTCGTAGGTGGAGTGAGTGGAAAATATGCATTTTTATTTTTCTTTTATATGTTCTTACCTTTTGTGAAAACTTGAGCCCCATCCGAATGTCAAAATCATCTTTTATGGAAAATCAACACTCGTTTGGATGTGGGATTTTTCCCTTTAGTAGGATTATGATATTTTATTTATTTCTTTTGAAGAAAGGTAGTAATATTTTTGGGATGTGGATATATTTTGACGTCTTTACAACTTTAGCAATATCCCCTCAACCATCAGATCTCCATAAAATTTCTTATTGCAGTACAATGACCAACTTTAGGATGTAGCAAAAAAGTGGCCTACACTGGGTTATGCAAAATAACACATTTTCTCAAGATATATCTTGATAATTCAAAAAGTTCTACAAAAAATCATCTTGCAATACTTTGGCCGCCATCAGGACATATCCTATCACCTTCAAAATTCACACAAAAAATTAATTATTTCTCCTTGTGCATCATGGTTCCTTTTTTCCTATCATTGAGGCTTGAATAGGACTAAGGAACCCTTTATCGAGGGTTCCATGGGAATTGGGATCCAATGGTTCTTGGTTCCTATGGAACCTTGGCCCACCTTATACTTATCCAATTTTCTAATTTTGATTTCAAGGAATAGTCTAAAGACATGAGAGGGGATCATAACCAAGAGCACAATTCTAGCATGATGACCCTTGTGGGATTTCTTAGATCAGTTAAATTGATAAGGGACCACACTTCATAGGCATACAAACAAAATGCACTTAAGCAAAAAGGACAATAATAATTTGAGTCCCAACATAAATACTTGATTAATAACTTCATATTTTTCCCCTTCAATTTGTTTCTTAGAAAGAATAAAATATTATGGTCAAATAACCCTACTATAATTTATTGAGTAAAATATAGTTTTAATTTAACCATAGAGTTACCATCCCCTAAGTTTATCTTGTCTTCTATTTAGATCCACAACCTTATTCATATGATCAACTTCTTATGGTGAGCTAATCTCTAGAGTAAAATCCTTATAGTTGACAATCTTAAACTAGGAGGATTTTCCCTACCCTGCAAATGCATATTATGTAAAAAGACTAAAGAATTTACAAATAAATAATCACTTGTTCTTTCATTTCCCAATTCTTGAAACCTCAGACAAGCTATCCTCATATTTTTTAAAACCTATTGGGTATGGCCCTATGTTTTTTTCTCTTTGGTGGCCCTTTGGTATTTGATTAATTGGTAGAAAAGGAATGACACGATATTATAGGATAAATAGTCAACCTTGTAACATGCTTTTGTTGAAATTGTTTTGAGCCATCTAGGAAAATGTTGAGTCTTCCATATCAAAATATTAAATATCCTTCTTTGATAACTAAGAGATAAAATAAAAATTTAAATCTTAATTTTCCTCTTGATAATGTAAATATTGATAACCAAAAAAGGTGAAAGACTACTATTTAGAATCTCCCTAATATAGGATGGATCAAACTAAATATGAATAGATTTGTTAAAGGTAACCTAGGTTAGGCAAGGGGAGAGGGTTGTCAAGAATTGCAAAGGTGAGCTAGTTGTTGTGTTTGTGAAAAAATTATACATTTAGTCAAACAATATGAAAAAAGTTTTTATTGCACTCTTACTTATAGCATTGGCTAAGAATCTTGAGATAAATGATGTCGAGATTGATAGGCACTCAATTGCACACACACACACAATTAAACTTAAACATCATTGGCCTTTGGTCTTATAATTATATTATGAATAATGCTAAATACTCTCAAAATCCTTCCAAAACATTACAATCCTCTATTTATATAAAAAAGGTAACTAGGTAATTGATTTAATTGAAAATATGGGCGGCCTAGGTAATTATTGACTAATCTTTTTGGTTAAAGAGGGAACCCTTCCTTCTAGTATTAAAGTAATAATTTTTAATTAATCCAATAATATCCTTTAATATCTAACCATTGGTTTTCCTATTGAGAATTGACATGTTATAAGATAATTATATGATAAGTGCTTAAATAATAATTCTAACATAAATATCTTTATGGAGTGGGAGATTATTATTATTATTCATGATAGTTCCTTTTGTATTGATAATAATAATATTCTCTACATCAATCTTTACTCTATTTTATGGCCTAATGCCATGATTTATAGGTTTTTAAGAGGAACCAATGTAATGGGAGGAGATAGACTCATATCTAAGTCATATTCCTATGAAAAGGATAGATAAATGCAACTATTCATAATCTTATTAAGATAAGAGTTCTTTTTCCTTTCATGAAATCCATCAATGACTATAATCTCATGCTTTTAAATGAGTTTACTAGATTAAATAAAAAAATAGAACTATTTATGTTAGTGGCATTTCATTCAATACTTCTAGGGAACTTATGTCTCTTTATATGGGATTTGAAATGTACATAACAAAGTTTTCTAAAATAATAAAATATAGAGATCAACAAAACATGAAGGCCTTTCTTAAGCAGGGGGAAAAAGTTTTTAGCTTTCAAAATGGATTCAATAAATATGACCTTCCGAAGCCATGGATATAAGTGACATATATCATCATTATGTATTTCACCCTTTAGGGTAGATGCAAATGGGTATATTCTTACAACATACCCATTCTCATTCTATTGGAGAAACAAATAATGAATTGAAAATTTATAAATTTCACAAAATGAATTAAGCATAATAGATTATCCAATTAACTATCATAAAATGTATAAATATATAGTGATCTCTCCTTGTATATATAAGATGAGGAAGTAAGAAGGTAAAATAAAAAATATTGACTAGCCCTCCAAGAGATATGAAACATGCAATATACTTGGGACAAGTGTGAGGGCATGTGTCAAGTGTCTATGAGGTTAGAAAACTAAACCATTTTGTGAACTTAAGCTAGTGAATATGACTACTACCCGTGTAGGAACTAGATAAAAGATAATTGGTTGGAAAAGAAAATTTTCGCACTAACACCCCCAACCCTTAAGTGATAGTTAGGGATTAAGTCACTAAAATATGAGTCATGGAAAGAAGGCCTGATGAGGTACTTGTCACATTAAATTACACTCCATTGAACATAGGCTCAACATTCTAATGACTCAATGGAAATAAACTCAAGGTCGAGGACCGTGCAAGATAAGGTCAAGTCTCTGGACAAGGTCAAATTTCTTTTTCAATCTAGGTGTAGATGTGTTGAACCAATCTATCACATAGAATCCTATCACTACCCTACTCTAATCAAATCACATGGGAAAAGGGAGAGAAGGGTTGCATAAAAAGAGAAATTGGAGGTGATACACTAAGATATATATTTCTTCCTACTCCAAATAACACAATATATCAACGAAAGGGCCCAAAAGACTCACACAATTATATATTCTATTAAATTCTAGAGGTAATATGAAGGTTAGGGGTTTGATCATATGTTGAAAGGAAAGAAAAAATCATAGAACAACAACTACAAACTTAAATAACATTGCATATATATGTGGAAAATAACAAAATAACTCTAAAAAATGAAGGTAATGAAGGTTTACACAATATATACAAAGAGAGGAGAGGTAAAAATGGTCAATTTCATTAACATAGAGATATAAAAGATAATTTTACAATTGCAAAATGAAAGAAATAAAATTTTTGCCAAAGAAAATCTAGGAGAATTTTGAGGAAGAACCCTTAGAATAAGTATAATTATTTCGTTTATAGTTTAGGAATAAGTTAGATGATCTAGAACCAAACACTAACTCAACTAGGGTTAGCAACGAGAAGAAAATTTGATTATATCAAATATAGATGTCTAGCTCCTTAATTTTTGAGCTAAAAGCCTACAAAAAATGGCCCTGACATGCACACCATGTCATCTCATTGATGAGTCTTTAACTATAGAAGCAAAAACCCCTGAGATCTGCCATGAAATTTGGTCATGGATGGCCTTTAGTAAGAAATGGTGTTTGCAAAATACAAGAAAGCATGAGCATCATTTTTTCGTTCAATGCAACATGAAGAATTATGGAAGATCTATTTATATGAAAGAATCATCAAACTGGACATCTCTATGAAAGTGGACACCTCTAATGATAGGATCAAATAACCTATAATATTTTTACATGCTCACAATAACTAACAAAAATATAGCGTTGACTATTGTTCTCCATTGTCTTATGCTAAACATTTGATATAAATTACCAAGTGTCGAATCCAAATACCTTGAAGAAGGAAAAATCAGGCTTGATTTTAGACCAAGTATCTTCTAGAGTAATATTTTGAATTTCCTTGTGGGGAGTATGATTCTGAATATAGTTGGCACAATTGATTGCTTGAACCCCAAATGACGGGGTGATATATTGAATGAATAAAGAATATAAATTTTTATCTATCTTACTGATATATTCTTTCTTTTGGCAACACCATTTTGTTGATGAGTGTAGGGAACCAAATATTGATGTTGAATATCATACTCAACACAATTGTCAATAAAGGCCTGGTTCACATATATTCCCCCCATTATATGTGTGTATCTATTGAACAGAAGAAATTCACTACTTCTCAATGAACATGTTGAAGGTCATGAAAGTGGTGAAGAACTCACTTTTGTACTTAAGAAGGTACACCAATGTGTGATGGGAGAAATCATCAATGAGTTTTAGAAAGTACTTGATTCCTTAAAATGAAGGTGTTGGAAATGACATGAGGGTAAAAGTACAAAGTTGTGTAACACTTTTATAAAGGAAACAACCAACATTGATCCAACTTTTAAACTTCAATCAATAAAAAGTGGCTATATGTTTTGAATTTTAAAATTATGTAAACTATTAAAATATGTATTTTTTAGTATATTTTATGTTTGTATTTATTTAAAAAATTAAAAAATATTTTAAAATATCTTTTTATAAATTAACACTTTAATTTAGTTCCTGATAAAATATTATAAAATGAAGTTACATGAGGCCTCAATCTTTATACATTCTTTTTCAAACTATCTTAGGTTCAACAATCTATTTACAAGCATAATTCTCTTAACACCTACCCAATTATAAATATTAGAAGATATAATTTAAAATATAATTCTAATGAGTGTACTTACTTGGGATTTAAAACCATGTGATAGAATTATGACTAGAGGAACTAGTTAAGGATTATCTAACCATACAACCAGTTACACAAACACTCATAATAGAATTGTTAGCTTATTTTTATCCTTGGGATTAGAATAAAATAAGCTTAAATATTGTAAAAGGGGTTTTTTTGTTAAAACAAGGTGTTAAAAGCAAAGTTTTTGGAAAGTAATTTAAAATAAAGTGAAAGACTAAGTTTTTTAGGTGCCAAATAGTGAAAAGAGGAATTTTCATTTCCTTATGTCTTTTGAGCCACGTAGCAAGGAGTTGTTAGGGTTTTGATTTGCTGGCATTGAAGTGGTATTTCATGAAAGCAACAACAAAACCTACATGGCATGTTGAAGAGACCCAATGTTTTTAGGCGCGTTTCATGAGGGAGGTTGGAGACTTTTTGGGGGCTCATATAACTCTCATCCACATTGCAGGACTGAGCAGAATGTGTGACACATTTCAAAAGGAGAATAGAGTTTAAGAATTCATACACTCCTTCCCCACATTTTATGTGGTATGCACTCTACACCTTGTTCTATCAAACAATTAAGGGTTTTTATTAATCTATCAAAGGAACAAGGAGTGTTAGAGTTTTTTGAGTGTATTATTATAGGGATCTTTTAAACAATATATAGGTTCATAAAAGGAGAAACTTGAGAAACCCTATAGACTGTCATGCATACAAATAAGATTGACTGTGTATGTTTTCAAAGGTTTTGAACTTATGTGCAATATGTAGGTCATTGCCATAGAATATCTTCATTTTGATTCTTCTTTAAATCTACTACATTGTAACATGAAACTTAGCATTTTTACTTTTCAATGAAGACATGATGGTCATGTTAGATTTTGGTATAACAGAATATCAGTGTAGCATTCATAGTTTTGGTTTCTTCAATCCTAGTTCAGTTAATGGTTGTTCCCTAGGATATATTTTTTTTATAAAAATGGCTAGGTTAGAGGGGTTTCTACACAATGAGTTTTGTATAGTCATGTGACTCTGTGGTTGGATCTGAAGTTATAGAGAACAATAGGAAAAGTGGACAAAATGATAAGGTGCTTAAAAAACTTTGTCAAAGTTTTGTATGAAAACCCCTGTCAAATTCTTAAGGTAGAACTTTATATGCAAGAGGGATAGTGTTCAAAGGTATACAATGGAAATCAACACAAATAAACACTAAATGGGCAGTTACATGAAGGTCAAAAAAGAGAAAATGATAATGGTTCACCTTCCCAATTATCATAATTTGAATATAATGGTGAATAGTCTTTTTTTTTTTTGTATGGCATCATGGAGGCTGATCAAATGAAAATTGGTGGTAACAGTAAAAAGTTATCATGGAATTTTTTATGAAGGCCAAGGGTGTACTCAAAATGATTTAAAAATAAAAAATAAAAAATTAGAGCATATTACAAATAGAATGTAAAATTTTTTAGGTTGGTGCAAGGAAGGTGATAACATCTTTGTAATCAAGGCACATTATTAGAAAGAACAATCAAAAGGTCTAAACCTTAAGGCACACAAAAATGAGAAAACAATGTTTTCAATAAGCAGAGGTTATCCATCAAGGATAGTAATAGTCCTATGAGCAGCAAGGACGACCATTTATGAATGTGATGAAGTTTCAATGATTGAGCAGGGTGATCCCACAATAGTGGTTTACAATTTTTGGCCAAACTGGACGCTGAAATTATTATTTTTAACTAAATCTTCACATTCGGGCATCTATAGAAGCTGAACCGTGAGGAATTTGAAGATGATGCAAAATAGAGTTTCATCACATTTTGTCTGTAGATTCTAGAAATATTTTTTTCAAAATTTTTGGAATAATATTGCACTTCTTTTTCCATCTCCCACAAAAACTAGTTTTTTTTCAGAAAACAACATTTTTAAAAAGTGACGCTCACCGTATACAACATAACTTTTTTTGTATGAAGGATAAAATTATAATTTTTTCAAATTTAGATTTATAACTATGATATCTAGCACTTTCATTTGGTCTCATATTTTTTTATTGAATAATTTTTCCTTAATAGAGATTCGAAGTCAAACCAATTGCAATTCAGAACAGGCGGACTGTATACAACACAACTTTTTTTATATTTATCAAAATTCAATTTTTATTTTTTTAATGGATCAAGGAAATCAATGCCCAGCATGAACATATTTTAAAAAAAATATTTTGATAATTTTCTATTTTTCCACGTGCGCAAAATAGAGAGCTTGATTTTCGGTGAAAAACCTATGTTTAATAAAACTAAAAAAACATATACATAATAAAACCAAAACATATTAAAATTATATTCATGGGATAGCTCATTTTGAGTACTACCATATTAATTTAAAATAAATTTTAAATGAATTCATTTGATTCCCCAAAAGTTAAATCAAAAGTGATTTTTTATCAGCATTTTGATAGGTGTAAAGGGGACTCATTTATAGGTATGGTTTAAAACTAGCGAGGTTCTATCCAAGGGGGTTTGATCTGAGGTCGTTTGATCAAACTCTCTTCAATTGGAATCCTTAAAATGGAACTTTTAAAGGCTTAAATAATTATATTTTCTAAAAATATGTGATTTCAGCAAAAATGAGTTCCTCTCAGAAATCGTAAACCAGCTTTGTGGGATCACCTAGCACTGTCATTTGTTTTTGGACTGTGTGACTAAAATCAAGGCAGTCACTGTACAAAAATGTATGAAGGAGCAGAAACAGTTCAAAGTTGAGGGGCAGTCTAGTGAGCAATATATGATGTAGAGAATGCAATTTAGTGTGAACATCAGCTTAGAACAAAGATGACTGACCTTCAATGAAAGGTGACAAATGAAATGTTAAAGGACAAGGATAAAAGATATTGAGATAGTCTAGTCAAGAACCCACAAGGCTTGTAATTCCTTTATTGTTGTCAATTGGAGTTATTCATCAACACTTGATACAAATGGACTGTGCATGCTAACTTCTATAGTTGTTGATTTAGATAAATGCTTTAACACCCATCATTTTGCATGTTTAATTGGATATGGTGCCAGTGTTGTTTGTTCTTATTTGGTCGTGAATACTTCAAGCTATAGTAAATTTGATGAGGAATAGGAGGATGCTTGATAGGCCAAACCTAGGGAAAAGAATAAGTTGGACTCAGCTTGGTCTTAAATGTTAATCAGGGGATCTTAAGCTTGTGAAAGGTATCATGGAAATCTACACAAGGGCTAAGAGTCATGAGATGAGTGGTTATGAATGCAGCCTATTAAAATAAACTTAAAAAAAATAAAAAAATTTTGGTGACAGGAACTGTCACTTCGTGGTAACAAAAGCTATTTATTCTATTAAGGAGATAGGAACTATGCAAAAATTATGACAGTAAATTTTGAAACAAAAATTTAATCAACAAATATCAAACATGAAAACCATATCAATTAATTCTATAGCATGGAAATAAAATGCAGATCATTAATACAAAAAATTCATTAATACATATCAAACACAAAAACACAATAATGCAAAACGTAACTGATTGAAATTAAAACACACAAATTCATACTCTACAAAAAATAAAATATTTATAGTTCATCAACGAATGGAGAGTGGGTGCCCTTCCTCCCAATCAACCGATGGAGATTAAGCTTACAAAACTTCTGAAAGAGACTTCAAAGCATTTCTTTTGGTAATAATATTGAATATATTTTATTCCCTTCTGGCTTTCTTAACTTAGCTCATATTACATACGGGTGCTTATATAGTTCAAATGCACAAACAAAAATATGCATGCAGTTTACAACTCAACAGTGGAGGTAAATCAATTGGTTAAGAAAATATTTGTGTGGCCTCATGGCCAATCTTTCCTTAATAGAATGAACCAATTCCTTAACAATATAATAATGATGTTGTTTACTAACTGATTTGCCAACAATATAATAATCACACTTTACTGCCATCATAACAATATAACAATATAACCATAGCCTTTGGATTTAATGATGTAGAGAGGAAATATAGTGATGTATTGTTGGCAAATGAGTTGTCTCAACCTATAGCACATGGCTAGAGGAATAAACAAGTGAAACTGAACCATGTAGAAAATAGAACTGCAACAATAATCACGAGCCATATTCTTGTGTGATAGGAAGTCTGGCTGCTGCGAGATATATTATCCAAGGCTTAAAATGAAAACACTTATTAGTAAAGATAATCAATAATTATTTTTCATATTTTAATCCCAAAACCATATTAAATATCACTCATGTATATTTAATCATTTGCAACGGAAATGGTAAAATGTTATGATAAGATATGGAAATGGAATATGGGAATGGGATTGAAGGAATATGAAAAAGGGTAAAATGAAGTATAAAATGGGACATAAATGGCTCTCATCAATGCTAATAATTACTATTGAGCTAGAACATAAGAATTTATGCAAGGTAGTGTAGTCAACACTTTCAAAGATACTTTCAATTTGGGCATCCTTTTTCTTTCAAACATTATCAGCCTTGTAGATCCATTAAAATATCTTACTTATGAAGAATGGACAGGTTTGTAGTGTCCCTCTAGTTGATACTATTGTTTCAGTTTGCTTATGACCATTTGCTAGTCGTTTAGTTACTTTGGATGCCACATTACATTACTCTAGTTATGACATTGATGCTATGTTGGTTGTTATACTCTGTAGATGATACATTTGACATTGTGATCATCTGGTTATGTTTTTATGATGACATTATGATGGACACATTTGTGTTATGATTTATGTTGTTTCTGAATTTTAATGATGTTATCATGATATATTTAATGTCGATGTTATGATGCATGTTAGTCTTGGTGAAGGAGACAATGTAGCATTACTCACTTGTGAGTACCCTACTACACTGTGACTCTTCTTCACGGTGTGTTTTCAATATATGTTGATATGTTTGACAGTGTCGTTTGGTGTAGTTTGCAGGTACATGCATCGAATCCACCTACTTGGCCAGGTCTGAGCATGCCAAGACCCAATGAAAAAAATATGTTGATCAAAGATAGTGTCAGATCCTCTGTCATAAGCCATCGTTCTTGATAAAACGAGTACCCATTTGTTACCATTTATGTTTGTCATCCATTTTATCATGTTGTTTCTAGTTTGTCATCTCGTTCGCATGTTTGTCATGTTTGGAAGTTGACTTGTTTAATTAGATAAATGATTTAATTTGTAAGTATTGATTCTATTGTGATTTTAATTGCAGTGTTAGATTAAATGATTATGTTAAGATTATATTATAATTAAAGTTAATTATTGTTTTATAAAGGTTGATTAAATATGTAAAGGATTGAATTGGTTTAATTATTAAATAGAATATTAATTTAATATTATTTCTTTTTATTGTGCAACTTAAATTTTATTGAAATAGATATTTTTAAAAGAGTTGTTTTGAAGAAATTTTGCAAAATATCTTTGAATTTGAACTTATTGTCAAGAAATTGTTAACTTGTTCATTTAATTAGTTTTAATTGCTTGATCAATATTGATGGCATGCAAACTATCAGTTAAGCTTTGTGAATTGCATTTAATTGTCAAATTAATGATAAAGCATGTTATGCAATTTTATGCACGACAATTGGTTTTGGCTAAAAAGTTTGTTTCACGGCAATATTTTGGAAGAAGCTTTTTTGTTTCTCTAGGTTTTTGGTTGGAAAACATTGAAGGTTGCAAAATTTAGAGGCTTTGCTCGTGCTGGGAAAGATACGTTGTTTGAATTCCTGTGATTGGCTTCATCATTTTTAGGAATCCGGAAGATTATTCCAAGTTTTCTTCTGTAATTTTGTTTGTTCTTGAATTCAAAATTTACAAAAAATGAGTATAGTGTTGTTTTTCTTTATGTTGATCTTGTATGTTGAGAAACCTCCACAAAAAATAGTAAACGAGATCATTAATGATTAAGTTCAATAGAATTAAAGGAGAATGTAAAGAGAAATGAAAACTAAATTGAAAATTTAGCTGTATTCATACTAGAAACAGTTAGATAAAATTTGGTCAGTGGACTTTTGTCTATGGCCATGCAGCCATACTTCTAGCACATTAATTATTCCTTTCCCTGAATCGGTACCCTTTTGTGCATTTTCAGGTGCCATTCTTGATTTTTCCTTTAAACTCTAGCTTCTCTGTTTTGCGCCATTGATTGCAAGTGTTCTTACTATTTTGTCTCATGAATCTACATGTTTTGTTGTCAATTTCGCTTAAATTTGTAGGAAGATTTCTTCGATGTTATAAATAATTTACTTTGGTGTTCTCTGTATACCAGTATATAGGTTATGTATTTACCCTTAACTGCATGTGAAATCTCTTATCCTGTATTCCTAAAGCGCATGTTATGATGGAAATTATATGCATGCAAATGGTATGCATGCTTTTGGAAGTCATCGTTGTATGCTTCTTTTCTTCTCATTCAAATTAGTGTTGCCTAGGAATATATTGTTATCCTAAATATTTATCATTGACTCTTTCTTTTAGTTGTGGTATGTCGTTACTTGTTATTTCTGGTGGAGTAGTTGTTACACAGAGTCCCTCACTTTAAGATTCTTGTTACTCCTGTACGATTCCTTTGAACGCGACTTGGTTGCATATAATAGCATTTGATATTATTCGGAATGTAAGTTGATACAAGTTTTTGTTCGTTCCTTCTATGCTTTGCATGTGGTGCAACCTTCTTCTGGAAAAATCCTTCTTATTTGCTTTGAAATCTATGTTTGATATTCTGAGTGCTACTCATATCTAACTTTCTATTCTAGAATTATCAAATTTTTGGGGTTGTGGTTATGTTGCCCGATTTTTCCTATACTTATCTCTATTACATGTTCTATATTTCCATCATGTTTATTTATTTTATCATTGAGAATTGGGGATTGGCAATATCCTAGTATACTCTGTAAGACACATGTAAGGTATTCAATTCTTTTTCTTTGAAAAATACACATTGAAATGCATGTATCCACTTTGTTTTGGCGCATGCATAGCATGCAATACACCATGCTATTGAAATTGATATATTTAAGGCATTTGATATTTATTTAGTTAATATTACAAATTATTCTTTTCAGTTGTGGAAATAACCTCTTCGAATGTTTATTACATTTATATATATATGTGTGTTTATTATAATTATAAATACAAATATGGTTTTACTCTTATTTTATTTTGATATGAATTTTGTCATTCTGCAGTTTGTGTTTAGGAAACTGAGTATTGATTTAAATTATGTAATTTTTTTTATATATTGGGTTTAATTGAATGGTTATTAAATGTAGTGATGGTATTTATAGTATTCTTTATAAAAGATGAATGGAATGGCAAATATTCTAGAAAACAATAAATTGGACTTATTATTTTGTCAAGTGTTATTATTTTGTACTTCAAATCATGATGCATTGAAAATAATCATGCTTAAAAAAACTATGCATATGTTGTCGTTGAATTTTAAAATGGTACTATTGAGTTTTGTGTTCTTTGAAAAACTTCCAGAGGTTTATGTTAGTTATTTGTATTGAAAAAACTTAGAATGCTTGTTTATTGTCATTCCTTGCAGGACTTGACTTTTGACTTAGCCATGCATGTTGTATAGTCCTATTGAGGTATTTGAAAGGTTTATGGTAACGTCATGATTATAATGGGTTTATGATGGATGTTGTTTTGCATGCAAGTTGGTTATACTGGTCATTGTCAGTAGTATGTTTTGTACATAGGAGGAGTGGCTTTCGTTAGGGGCTGAAACCCTAAAGAGGTTACCAGGGTAACCTATCAAAAGTAGATAACTCAGTGAAAACTATAAACTTAAAGTATTAGGGGTTGGGTACTAATCAATCAACAACTCAGATAATTTTTTTTCCTTGTCTTGTTCCTTAACGCTCGTTTAGGTTAAGATAAGGTTGAGATGGCTTGGAAAGGCACAATTGTACAGTTTGTCCTCTTGAGAAGTGTGTCGATTCCACATAAGTTCCTTTAGGGACTGGGAATCGGTAGAGATTGCCAGGGTAACTCAAGATGAGGGCCAATAATCTAGGAAGATTCACCGGGGTAACCTAGAATGACTGTGTGATGACACTCCTATCCTTGTACACGTTTGTGGTCTCTTGTGTTGAATCACCTTGGTGATGTTGTTGCCTCTGGGAGATTGTTTATTATCATTTGGTTTAGTTATTGTTATGTCGTTATGTGAATGTCGGCCATGTAACGTTTTGTTCTGCCTTCTTGTATGTTTGTATGAAATGTGGACCTGATACTATCTCCTAGCACGGGGGGTGGAATTTTGAGTACCACATGGTTGGGAGGAATGTGCCTTTTCCTCCATTGGGTCCCCTTCCAGTTAATGCAGTTCGAGACAAGATTGTTCTTGACAGGTTATTGGATTCACTTTGTTCACAAAGTTGTTCGCTGGACGTTTTCATGAACGTGATAGATAGTTGTACTTGTTCATCTTCTATATTGTATTATGATTATGGTTGTATTGAGATTTTTCACAATCTCATTTCATGTATCTTGAAATTGTAACCTAAATCTCTTTATGATAATGTAATCTAGATATGACATATTCATATGTTTCTTATATTTAGCTCTATGATGAGCTATTCTTCTTATGTTACTTTATTAGCATTGTTCTGGAACCTCAAGAACGTTCATGTATAGGTTGTTGGTCACATGTTGTAATTAAATGTATAAAAAAAATTATTCAATTATTTAGTTGTTTAACGTGTTGTTCTTTGGGTTCCATGATGGGGCGTTACATTTTGGTATCAAAAGCACAAGATTCTAACATTGGGTACTTTGGTTCTTGTGAGCCCATTAGGTTGTCCTAGATGTTAGAATTTGAAGTGTGTGTTTTCTTGATTGTGTTTGTGTCTTTAAATTGAGACTCATCATTGATTTTGTGTAGGAACATGCCTAGACATCACGGTAGAGGCTGTGGATGAGGCCGTGGTGGTGGCCATGCGACTAATCGCCAAGACACTCCACCACATAGTTCACATGAAAGTGACAATGGTGAGCATCCAAATCCTTAGGGTGATCAGGTGAATGCTGAACAAAATCCGAATGAGCTAGGTGCAGAAGGAGATCTGTTGCATCCTTTACTTGAGTAGGTTCTTGCTCATCTTAGGCCTAAACGGGAGACTAAACAAGAAGTGAATAGAGAGTGAGACAAATCACCACCTTAGAGGGTTATGCAGACCTTGGAGTAGGATGTTGTAGCTATAGGGCATATGAGATTTTTGTTGAGGGCACACCCTCCCACTTTTGACGGTACTGGTGGTGGTTTGGAAGTGGAAACTTGGTTATTAGACTTGGGATGGTGCTTTTCTATGCATCCTTATGGTAGCAATGTTATCAATCAGATATGCACCCTGTGTTAAATTTTCAGAATTTAACTATCTATTGACACATGGAAACCCTCTTCAGATGTAGGTGATCTAAATGAATAAGGAATCTCCAAAGTGAGTTGGTTCTCCGAATGATAAATCTATTCTAAATGATCTTCTGAGGGAAAGAGTTAGAAAGATAACTAAAATGAAACCTATGACTTAAAATGATTTTCAAAACTTAATGGTGACTAAATAACGACTCTATTTTCTACCCACAAACAACTCTCAGAAAATAACAATATCTCACAACCTCTCATGAACACTTAACACATCATTGATTTACATGAAGATTCAAGTTTGAATACAACATGCAACCTGTATTTTATGAACTTTGTGCATCAAAAATTACAATTCTAGGACATGACAAGGATTTTGTAAACAAAAATCACAATATGACATCAAACTAAAACTGCAATTGACACAAAAATTGAGAAATAGGAATGTTGTTTTTATTAACTGAAGGACTAGTATTACAAGTCTGAGTAAAAATCTCTAATTATAAAACTCTTTGTTTCAGAATGAGAGGAAGAAACAATAATCTGGACTGAGAAAAAACTCTAAGTTTTTCTTCAAGATATATCACTAAAACCCTAATTCGAGCTCAAGAAGAAAGCTCAAGAAAAAGCACTTAAAACTGCTCCAAAATGTGGCATAAAAGTGGAAAACTAACACTCTTTGCATGTGCATTCCATAAGGCCTCTAAAAATAGGTAAAATATGCTTTTAAAGCAAATAAAACACTTCATCTCTTCCCCATGTACAACTCAAATTTGACCAAAAGAAAAGTCAAACTCATCCTTGCATGCAAACTGCTAAAAATAGCAAGAAGAATAAAATAATTTATAAATTATTGTTTTATTCTCTGCTTTACACACATGCAACTTTTACAATTTGATTCAATTTACAATTAAAGATAAAAACTTTTGCAAAATATCAACCTTATATTTCCAATACAATATTTGATTTTTCTCATAAAAAAAATCATAAAAAATAGTAAGCCATCTCCATCATTACATTTAATTGATTTTCTTTAAAAATCAATTGAAAAGTAAAATGCCTAAAATATGAAATTTAACCTAAGGCAAGAGTAATCTTAATATCTATATTTGATTGATCTCTCTCCAAATCAATTGAAAATCCTAAGGCATTAATATTCATTTCAATCACAACTAAGGCAAAGGCATAAGTATTAATATTTAAATCAAAAGCCTTAGATATTCAACTAAAACCTAAAATCATTAAAGCCAAGACTTACAAAGTCTTATGAAATTCTTAGAAAGCTCGACCTAGGCATGAGACTATTCGACCACTCGAGGTATTAAGCTCAAGCTTTAAATTCAAAATGCAAAATTAAAATGCCCCTAAGTTCAAATTAGGGTAACCATGAACAAAAGTAAGAAGAAAACCCTAAACTCATTTCATTTGCACTTTGCAACTTTGGAGAGTTTGGCTCTACTTGGAAGAAATGCGCCGCCATGTGTAGCTTGATCCTTACCTTGAAATGCTCATCATTTCTTCAGATTTCTCCTCCAAAATGGTCGACTCTTCTCCCTGTGATAATGGTAAGTTGTTCTCATGGTCTTTTGTGGCTCTTCCACTATATTTTGAGAGGTAGATAGCCATTAAGGCCGTGGCCTATGGATGTATTATCTCTGATTTTTAACTTCATTTCACTCTGTATCTGCTTTATCTCTTATTGGCCACCATTGGTGAGTTCGAGCCTTCCATCTGGAAGCTCCCTTAGAGCTTGGTCGTGGCCTATCTACTCTTCTATAGGCATCACAAGGGTAATCTTACTCTCTCTATTATTCTTTCTGGTCGAACCAAAGCTTTAGAAGCTCATATGCAAAAGAAATAATTGTTGTATTTTTACAAATGAAATGCATACAAAGTACTAGTTGCGCCATGAATATGTGATTCTGGGTTTCTTCTATGAATTTCTCACTGTATTTCACATTCCTTATCTTCAAATTTTGATTTTAATACAACAAACTTGAAATTGTTTTCATCCTTCAAGTGGATTATGTAATTGAAATCCTCCATAAATGGGCTCGACCCATGATGCATCACATGAATTTTTTGTAAACCCTTACATGGGCAAGCTGAAAAATGAGTAAATCTGTATTTTGATAAAAAACCCTATATGGGTATTTGGTAATTTGAATAAATTTGTTTTTGAATAAAAACCCCCATATGGGTAAGCATGGAAATGAAAGAAAACTTCTATATTTCTGAAATAAATTCATTTGTCACTATATTTTTTTTCAAGCCCTCATGTGGGTATTTCTAGAATGCAAGAAAAAATCTTTGTTAACCTGCAGAAACATTACACTTGCAAATTATGACTATTTTTTGAACCTCTTATGGTTGTTCATGTATTGAAAGATTTGTTATGCCTATTGAAGGCTCTTTCAGTTTGCTCACTATTGTAATATAATCAAATACTTACTTTCATACCATTGCTGATCCTCACACGACATCAACAATATGTTCCACAAATGATCATGTTCTCATACACAACACCATTTTTCTTCACTCACCACTTTGCCTGTATGATTACTTGTATGCTTATTTCCACCCATTCCATTTACTTGAGTTCTTCAGAGTCAATATGCATCCTCAGTTCACACACTTCATATGCTTCCATTATTTATTAGTGCTCCAATTGATAAGGCATTATGCATGCCTGTTCACTATCACTATCATTGTCACGACATGAAGCACCTGTTGCTCCAAAACAAAAAAATATGAAACAACATAGATAAATATGAACAAAACTCAAAGCAACAAAATGCAATCCTTTTAGCAGTGTTTAAAAGATGCATCTCAGTTGAAATAAATTCATTGATTTTATTGCTCATTTGTAATCTTCATTTCATTGCTTCGATCTGACTATTATGAACTTGATGCTTTGATGACTAGAATTATGTTTTAATTCCTTATGTATGGATCAAATGAGCATGATAAATGCACTGCTTCACTTAGCCCACTTGTAAGATTAAGGGGCAACATGTCGAGCTCTACCCTTGTGGGAGCCCGTTTTACCCCACATGCTTTTATCTTCATAAAATAATCAGCTACATGACTTTTTTCCTATACTTGCACAAGAAACAAACAATGTTAGCAAAAAACAATATATTATTATGATGTTTCCATGATATGGCATTTCATTTTCAGGCTCTCATTGTATTCCTTTATTCTTAGTTGATTCTATGCATTTCAAGGAATGAGTTTTATTTATGTTGGTAGAGCATGTAGTATAACTCATATCCAGAGCTCTAACAGGACTTTCCCAAATTTCTGTAGATACACTCAGAATCGAAAGCAGGACGGAGCAAGCTTGCAAGCTCATCAACCGAAAATCAAACATGAAATGATGGATATGTCTTTTGTTACTTGCTTCCTTCCTTCTTTACCACCTTCAGTAGTAGAATTCATTTCTTACAATCCATGTTTTTTTGGCTATCTCCACGACTTGTGTGGATCCTTTAGTTTCTTCTTTCATTTTCATTCATTGAAATAAATGCAAATTTGTACCATCATTTTTATTCTTGCAGTCAAATGAAATCTGTAATGTAACAATGTCATGAAATAAAATGAAAGAAATGAATGCTTAATCATTTGTATATTCTGTTTTGTACTTCATTTGTTCTACAAAACATTGAGCAATACTTCTGAAACTCTTTTTACTAAAAACACTTGCACAACTGACACTTGATAAATATGTATAATCAGCACTTAATGCATAAGAAAAAAGTAACCGAACCTCCACTTTAAGATATAACAAAATTTAATCAGCTCCACCAATTGAGTTGTAGTGAAAATTGGTAACATTTTGGCGATTTCTACTAAATGCTTGCCTACTAAGCATTAGATCAGTTGCCTGAAACACTCCATTGGGCACGGAGTCAAATCCGCCCCTTCATGATACTCAAAAAATTTAACAACAATACTCCAAACAACAACAAACAAAACAAAACAATGCTGAAAGCAAACTAACAAGCCCTGGTGGCCAACCAAAACATGTGCAACAATGCTTAGGGAAAGTAGGAAAACTAAAAGAAATGTGCGTAACACACCTATTAACTAAAAAAAATAACTCTACCTAGACTAACCAACAAAGATGGTTGTCTAAACAAAGTCGTTAATTGGTTCTAAAAAATAACTACCCCTCCTGACCAACTGAGAACGCTCTAATTGCTTGTCGACTGACAATAAGAAGTGAAAAGAAATAACACTGCCCCCATATTGTTGTAATGCAATATACAGATCACAACCAAAGGAACGGATATCATAAAATTGATCAAAGATACCTCCATCTTGCCATAAATAGATGGGTTGAAACTGGTGCCCTTCGATTGCAATCTCATTCTTGGGTGCACCGATAATCCGTTGCATCTCATTAACACCCTTGTTGGCCAAATCCCTAATAGGGCATCCTCTTGAAAGGATGAAAACTGAAACTTTGTTATCGGTTCCTTGTTGGTTAATTGTTGTTTCAATCTCATTTTCCAGATTGAAAATACCTAACATCATGTCACCCAACTTTTGACAAAAATCAACAATTATATTAGTGCATAATTCTTCATCAAACCCATCAATGGTCTCTTGATTTATAATAGGCTCAAAAGTATCCTCCTGGTTGATTTCTTGAAAACTTGGAAAGATATCAAGATTCACACCTTGAACAACAATGTCATGTCTTTGCCTTGATTGGATAGTGTGTACCTCGACCTCCTGACTATTCCACCGAGGGATGTTGTCATTCATTTGCTCACTGACCATTCCTTTATCTAGATGTATTTCCTCACTTTGTTGATCACATCTCAACAGATTTATTAGTTCACATGTATTCTCATCATCGTTATTAATGTACAAAGGAAGTACCTCAAATAAAGTAATCAAACCTTGAACCTGGACACTCTCCTTTGCCTCATCAATATGTTGTTCCACACTTTCTCCTTCAAAAGAATATTGTTTGGCATCTAAACTTGAAACAAAATTCTCGAGGTCATCCCAAAACATATCATCTTCATTCTCATTTCCATTTTCTTGTGAAGGAAAATTGTTTGTTACCTTGTTACAACCTTCTTGAGGAATCAAAACGCCAAAGTTTTGAGACTCTTCCTTCTACCCTGGAGCCAGTAGGGGTGTGACCTATGGTATGCATTCTTCATCATCCACAAAAAATGGTAGCTCCTCAAATAGGTCGGTTGAAGCTTGAGAACTCTCAGCCATTCTTTGATCTAGAACTTGTTGTCACTTGACCACAACTTCCTCTGTCCCCTGCTACAGTTGTTCTTGATCTTTTGGTTCCTCCTCATCATTGCACCAGCTAGATACCTCACCATAGTCATCAATATCATGTTGTATTACTTGATCCTTTGAGATAAATGATGAAATCCTTTCCTCATCCTCAATAAAACCAAGAGATTCATTAGTGAAAACAAATAAAGACTCATTAGGAGAAACCTTTTCTTGTTCCATCTTTTGCTGCTACAATCAGGACTCCTCCAAAGCTGAATGCAATGGGTTCACCTTTCTAAGGTTTTCGATGTGGAGTAAAGTATCCCGATCAAAGGGCTATTTCTTGGGTTCATCAAGTATGAAAATTTGAGGGGCCTCTTGGGTTTCATGCAGAAAAGAATATCGCTCAAGGGGTTGTTCTGCAAAAAAGCTGGGTTGAACCTGATAATTTTCCTCCACATGCAAAGAATGGGGTTTTCTAAAACTTGGAATCTTAAATTTAGGAAGACTAAGGGGTTCACTTTGTCTAAAGCTTGGGAAATCATAGTCACAAACCTCTCCTTGAACCGATTGATTTGGAACTACAGGAGCTGCTTGGGCTTCGTACCTTTGTACTTCTGACTCCTACTCATAAAGATAGGCTTGACAAGCCATCTTATTCTGCTGCTGATTGTACTCATGCAATTTCCTGATCTCCTCCAACTGACTCATGAAGTCAAGCAGTGTGCCCTTTATGCTTGCAATCTCCTCCTGCTGATTTAACTCACTCATTTTCCTTTCATAGTTCAGCCTTATATCTCTAAAGCTCAAGCTCTGAATGTCTTGGGGCTGATTTTGCGTATATGAAGGCTGAGATGAAAAATGACCAGGGGTGGGTGGGTGGTAATTATATTGCGCATGCTAGTATGGTTGATATGGAGATGGATAAGCAGGGATTTCATGAAATAGCAGATGATATTCATATGGCCTATCAAGATTTGAGATGTTTTCTCATGTAAAAGCTGGAAAATAGAGTGGAAAAATGGTTATATATTATACCAGTACTTAGTTCTGCTTAAAAACCAATGAACGGAGTTGCCAGGTATGTTGCTTTTACCTCCAGAAGGCTGAAACTCTGTTGTAAATACCAAAACAACAAAGAAATTTTTTGAAACTTTTTTGAAATCAACTTTCAGAGTCCCACTAGGCGTGCCAAAAACTGTTATCAATCAAATATGCACCCTGTGTTAAATTTGCAGAATTTAACTATCCATTGACACATGGAAACCTTCTTCAGATGTGGGTGATTTGATCGATGAAGGAATCTCTACAGTGAGTTGGTTCTCCGAATGATAAATCTATTCTAAATGATCTTCTGAGGGAAAGAGTTAGAAAGATAAATGAAATGAAACCTATGACTTAAAATGATTTTTAGAACTTAATGGTGACTAAATGATGACTCTATTTTCTACCCACAAACAACTCTCAGAAAACAACAATATCTCACAACCTCTCATGAACACTTAACACATCATTGATTTACATGAAGATTCAGGTTTGAATACAACATGCACCCTGTATTTTATGAACTTTGTGCATCAAAAATTACAATTCTAGGACATGACAAGGATTCTGTAAACAAAAATCATAATATGACATCAAACTAAAACTGCAATTGACACAAAAATTGAGAAATAAGAATGTTGTTTTTATTAAATAAAGGAGTATTAAAAGTCTAAGTACAAATCTCTGTTAACAAAGTTCTATGTTTCAGCATGAGAGGAAGAAACAATAATCTAGACTAAGAAAAAACTCTAAGTTTTTCTTCAAGATATATCACTAAAACCCTAATCTGAGCTCAAGAAGAAATCTCAAGGAAAAGCACTTAAAACTGCTCCAAAATGTGGCATAAAAGCGGAAAACTCACATTTTTTGCATGTGCATGCCATAAGGCCTCTAAAAATAGGTAAAATTTTCTTTTAAAGAAAATAAAACACTTCATCTCTTCCCCATGTAGCTCAAATCCGACTAGAAGAAAAGTCAAACTCATCCTTGCATGCAAACTGCTAAAAATAGCAAGAAGAATAAAATAATTTATAAATTATTGTTTTATTCTCTGCTTTACACACATGCAACTTTTACAATTTGATTCATTTTGCAATTAAAGATAAAACCTTTTGCAAAATATCAACCTTATATCTCCAATACAATATGTGATTTTTCTCATAAAAATAAAAATAAAAATAGTAAGCCATCTCCATCATTACATTTAATTGATTTTCTTTAAAAATCAATTGAAAAATAAAATGCCTAAAATATGAAATTTAACCTAAGGCAGGAGTAATCTTAATATCTATATTTGATTGATCTCTCTCCAAATCAATTGAAAAACCCTAAGGCATTAATATTCATTTCAATCTCCACTAAGGCAAAGGCATAAGTATAATTATTTAAATCAAAATCCTTAGATATTCAACTAAAACCTAAAATCATTAAAGCCAAGACTTACAAAGTCTTATGAAATTCTTAGAAAGCTCGACCTAGGCATGAGACTATTCGACCACTCGAGGTATTAAGCTCAAGCTTTAAATTCAAAATGCAAAATTAAAATGCCCCTAAGTTCGAATTAGGGAAACCATGAACAAAAGTAAAGAGAAAACCCTAAACTCATTTCATTTGCACTTTGCAACTTTGGAGAGTTTGGCTCTACCTGGAAGAAATGCGCCGCCATGTGTAGCTTGATCCTTACCTTGAAATGCTCATCATTTCTTCAGATTTCTCCTCCAAAATTGTCGAATCTTCTCCCTGTGATAATGGTAAGTTGTTCTCATGGTCTTTTGTGGCTCTTCCATTGTATTTTGAGAGGCAAAAATCCATTAAGGCTGCAGCATATGCATGTATTATCTCTTATTTTTAACTTCATTTCACTCTATATCTGCTTTATCTCTTGTTGGCCTCCATTGGTGAGTTCGACCCTTGCATCTGGAAGCTCCATTAGAGCTTGGCTGCGGCCTATCTACTCTTCTAATGGTATCGTAAGGGTAAGCTTACTCTCTCTATTATTCTTTCTGGTTGAACCAAAGCTTTACAAGCTCATATGCAAAAGAAATAATTGTTGTCTTTTTACAAATGAAATGCATACCAAGTTCTGGCCGCACCATGAATATGTGATTCTGGGTTTTTTCTATGAATTTCTGACTGTATTTCGCATTCCTTATCTTCAGATTTTGATTTTAATACAACAAACTCAAAATGGTTTTCATCCTTTCAATGGATTATGTAACTGAACTCCTCCATAAATGGGCTCAACCCATGATGCATCGCATGCATTTTTTGTAAACCCTTACATGGGTAAGCTGAAAAATGAGTAAATCTATATTCTAATAAAAACCCCTATATGGGTATTTGGTAATTTGAATAAATCTGTATTTGAATAAAAACCCCCATATGGGTAAGCATGGAAATGAAAGAAAACTTCTGTATTTCTGAAATAAATTCACTTGTCACTGTATTTTCTTTCAAGCCCTCATGTGGGTATTTCTAGAATGCAAGAAACATTCTTTGTTAACCTGTACCAACATTACACTTGCAAATTATGACTATTTTCTGAACCTCTTATGGTTGTTCATGTATTGAAAGATTTGTTATGCCTATTGAAGGCTCTTTCAGTTTGCTCACTATCGTAATATAATAAAATACTTACTTTCATACCATTGCTGCTCCTCACACGACATCTGCAACATGTTCCACAAATGATCATGTTCTCATACACAACACCATTTTTCTTCACTCACCACTTTTCTTGTATGATTAATTTTATGCTTATTTCCACCCATTCCATTTACTTGACTGCTTCAGAATCAATATGCATCCTCAATTCACACACTTTATATGCTCCATTATTTATTAGTGCTCCAATTGATAAGGCATTATGTATGCTTATTCACTATCACTATCACTGTCATGACATGAAACACCCACTGCTCCAGAACAAAAAAATATGAAACAACATAAATAAATATGAATAGAACTCAAAGCAGCAAAATGCAATCCTTTTAGCAATCTTTAAAAGATGTATCTCAGTTGAAATGAATTTATTGATTTCATTGCTCATTTGTAATCTTCATTTCATTGCTTCGATCTAACTGTTATGAATGAATAATGAACTTGATGCTTTGATGATTGGAATTATGTTTTACTTCCTTATGTATGGCTCAAATGAGCATGATAAATGCACTACTTCACTTATCCCACTTGTAAGATTAAGGGGCAGCATGTTGAGCTCTACCCTTGTGGGAGCCCGTTTTACCCCACATGCTTTTATCTTCATAAAATAATCAACTACATGAATTTTTTCCTATACCTGCACAGGAAACAAAAAATGCTAGCAAAAAAAATATATTATTATGAATTTTCCATGATATGGCATTTCATTTTCAAGCTCTCATTGTATTCCTTTATTCTTAGTAGATTCTATGCATTTCAAGGAATGAGTTTTATTAATGTTGGTAGAGCATGTAGTATAACTCATATCCGGAGCTCTAATAGGACTTTCCAAACTTTCTGTAGATACACTCAGAATCGGAAGCAAGACAGAGCAAGCTTGCAAGCGCATCAACCAAAAATCTAATAGGCAATGATGGATATGTCTTATGTTACTTCCTTCCTTCCTTCTTTACCACCTTCAGTAGTAGAATTCATTTCTTGCAATCCATGTTTTTCTGGCTATCTTCACGTCTTGTGTGAATCCTTTAGTTTCTTCTTTCATTTTCATTTATTGAAAGAAATGCATCAAAAATGCAAATTTGTACCATCATTTGTATTCTTGCAATCAAATGAAATCTGTAATGTAACAATGTCATGAAATAAAATGAAAGCAATGAATGCTTAATCATTTGTATTATTTTTTTTGTACTTCATTTGTTCTACAAAACATTGAGCAATACTTCTAAAACTCTTTTTACTGAAAATACTTCCACAACTGACACTTGATAAATATGTATAATCAACACTTAATGCATAAGCAAAAAATAACTGAACCTCCACTTTAAGATATAACAAAATTTAATCAGCTCCACCAATTGAGCTATAGTGAAAATTGGTAACAAGCAACACCAAAGCAAGATGCACTATTATGCATCTTAGAGGTTTTTCCTCTACCTGGTGACGATTGGAGGAGAAAAAGCTCCATCTAGAGATTGGATCTATATCATTGGATATGTTCTTGGAGCGTTTTAGAGCATGTTTCCTATTAGAGCATTAGAGACAACATCATGCAAATGAGTTCGATGATCTGCACCAGATGGCTATGTCAGTCGAGCAATTTGAGTGTAGGTTCTACGAGCTCAAACAATATGCAGGGATTGTGGATGAGGAGGCTATGCTGGTACAACATTTTATTAGGGGATTGAACACCCATATCAGTGGGGGAGTTCGAGTCTTTGAGCCAAAGATGATGGAGGTAGCCGTGGAGAAGGCACAGATTGTGAAAGAGAATCTTTCTATGGCTTTTGGTGGACATACAGGTGTTCAGATAGGTAGTGCACCTACTGCAAGTTTTGGTCCACGTTGTGGTCTAACTCAGATAGGAGATTCCTCTCAGAACCAACAGACACCCACTAAGGGTGGACAACAACAATAACATCAATGTTACCAATGAATGAATAAGAGTTCTCAATTTCAGTCGGGTAATAGTTCATAGTTTGGGAAGAACCGTAACTGGTGGCGTAATAAGCGCAATCATCAGGATCAACCAGCACAGAGTGCACAATCTACGATTAGCAGAGGCAATTTCCAGCGATCGAATGTACCTTCGGGTGGTAGAGGTTTTGGCAAGGGTACTGGATGTTTCTCATGTGGTCAGTAGGGACATATTGTGAGGCAGTGTCCAATGAGAGGTACATCAAGGTTTGGTCAACAACTTGCAGCTTCAGAGCCCACAGTTGGAGATGTAGGTCATTCTCACAAAGTTTTTGCTATGGTGGATAACCGTCAGGTAGATCATCAGAATATTGTGGTTGAGGCTTCAGGTCAGTTACAAGGTGATAATGTATCTATTGTTTTTTAGTACGGAGCATCTGATTCATTTATTTCTCCATATATTATTGAGTGATGTGGACTCATGGCAGTAAAGCAAGGTGTTAGGTGGCAGGTAGAATTGGCCTCTAGGGCGAAGGTAGCAGTATAATCCCTTGTTCGTAGTTGTGGACTTAGGATTTGATTGCTATCTACCTCAGTAGATCTTCAGGTTACACCTCTTGGTTTGTATGACATTATTTTGGGTATGGAGTGGTTGGAATCCCATAGTGTAGTGATTGATTTTCGATGGAAGATAGTACATTGCTTAGATGATTTTGGTATAGAAGTTGAGATAGTCAGTGTGTAGAGACCCATCTCCTTGCAGGTTATATCTGATATGCAATTAAGGAGATGTATGCGACAAGGTTGTTAGCTGTTTGCCTTAACAATTAATGACTTGGAGGTAGGGGAGAGTCAAGAGGTATCTCTTGATGATTACCCTATCCTTGGAGAATTCACAGATGTTTTTTCGAGTGATATTCCTGGTATGTCGCCAAAATGTGACATAGATTTCAAAATCGATTTGTTTCCTGGAGTAGAGCCTATATCTCGAGCTCCATATAGAATGACTACATGGGAACTGGAAGAGCTTCGTTTGTAGTTGGAGGAGATTTTGGCTAAGGGTTTTATTCATCCAAGTGTTTCTCCTTGGGGAGCGCCTATTATCTTCGTGAAGAAGAAGGATGGATCTCTCAAGTTGTGCATTGATTATCGTCAATTGAACAAGGTGACGGTTAAGAATAGATATCCTTTGCCTAGAATCGACAATCTCTTTGATCAGATCAAGGGAGCTAATGTATTTTCTAAGATTGATATGAAATTGGGTTACCATCAGTTGCACATTTTTGAAGCGGATATTAATAAAACAACATTTTGAACTCAATACAGACACTATGAGTTCACAATGATACCATTCAGGTTAATGAATGCACCATCCATTTTCATGAGTTTGATGAACGGTGTCTTTGGCACATACCTTGATCATTTTTTTCTTGTGTTTCTCAATGATATTTTGATCTATTCGAGAGATATGAAGGAGCACAAGGAGCACATGAGATAGGTATTGCAGTTCTTGAGAGAGAATCACCTGTTTGTGAATTTGTCGAAGTGTGATTTCTTCTAGACTGATGTGAAATACATTGTTCATGTTATCTCTAGAGAGGGTTGCAGTGGATCCTTCGAAGATTCAAGCCATCATTGATTGGATTGTGCCTACCAATGTACCTGAGGCTCATAGTTTTATGGGTTGTGTCAGGTATTATAGATATTTTTTTCAGGGGGTTTCTAGGATTGCTTATCCTATTACTTCTCTTCAGAGGAAAGGGAAGAAATTCATTTGGTCAAATCTATGTCAGTTGGATTTTCAGACACTCAAGGAAAAGTTGACGAGTGCACCTATCTTAGTCATTCCTAATCCTACTAAGGATTTTGTTGTTTGCATTGATGCGTCTTTGGAGGGATTAGGAGTTGTTTTGATGCAGGAGGGTCGTGTGATTGCTTATGAGTCTCACAAACTCAAGGATCATGAATTAAACTACCCTACTCATGATTTGGAGTTAGATGCAATTGTTCATGCTTTGGTTCGGTGGAGGAATTTCTTGTTGGGTCACCATTTTGAACGTCACAATGATCACCATAGTCTGCAGTACATTTTTACTCAGCCTAATTCGAATTACAGGCAGAGACAGTGGAAGGAGTTCTTATGTGAGTATGACTTTGAGGTGAAGTTTATCTAGGGGAAGGAGAATGTAGTGGCTGACGCTCTTAGTCAGTGAAGGCATGAGCTTTTTGCTATGACTCTTGGAGTTGATTTGAGGAGTCATATTTTGGCATCACTTCCTATAGACAGACTGTATCAGGATGTGAAGACGGAGTTGGGATTAGATATACCATTGGAGGGTAGATTCATAGGATATACTCTCAAGCCAGATGGTTTGTTGTGACATTTGGGTTGTATCTATGTGCCACTTGCAGACAATCTTCATACTTTGATTATGTCATAGGAAAATTAAGCACCTTATTCAACTCACCTAGTTTCAAGAAGATTTAGGAAAATCTTTGATAGTTGTACTTTTGGCCTGGGATGAAGCATGACATCGTTGATTTTGTTTCATGATGTCTTGAGTGCTAGAGAGTTAAGTCTAAGCACCAACATCCCGTAGGACTATTGCAAACACATCTTGTTCCTGAATGGAAGTGGGACATCATATTGGTAGATTTTATTGTTGGGTTGCCTATTTCATCTCGTTGACATGATGCCATCATGGTTACTGTTGACATGTTGACTAAGGTAGCACATTTCTCTCTGGTTCATTCATCCTATAATGCCTCATCCGTGGTAAAGATCTTCATGGAGGATATTGTTCGGTTGCATGAAATCCCATGCAGAATCATTTTAGATAGAGATCCTATATTTACATCAGTGTAATGGACATCCTTACAATATGCCTTAGGTACTCAGTTGAACTTTAGTTCAACTTATCACCTTGAGATCGATGGACAGACCGAGAGGGTCAATCAGATTCTTGAGGATATGCTCAGGATGTATGTTATGGGTCAACAGTCACATTGGGAGGATTATATTTACTTGGTGGAGTTCACCTATAATAATGGGTATCATAGTTCCATAGGCATGCCACCTTTTCAGGCATTGTATGGATGTCCTTGCCAGACTCCATTGAGTTGGGATCGTCTTGAGGATAGAGTTATGCTTGGACCTGAGATGCTTCTAGATATGGAGCAACAGGTTGATCATATCATAGTGCACTTGGTGGTGGTGTAGGATAGGAAAAAGAAGTATGTTGATTCTCATCGAGTGGATCATCAGTTTTCAGTTGGTGATAGGGTATTTCTTCGGGTGCATCCGTGGAAGAGTATGATCCATAATGAAAAAGGCTCTAAGCTCACGCCTCGTTTCGCTAGACTATTCGAGATTCTTGAGAGGATTGGTCCTATGGCATACCATCTTGCTTTATCGCCCAGTTTTTCACGCATTCATGATGTGTTTCATGTATCTGTTCTTAGGCCTTATCATCCTGATATTTCACATGTGCTCGATTGGAATGCGTTACAGGTAGAGGACTGGCAGCTAGATTTAGAGCCCTGGGCATTCTTCAACACAAGAGGCTCACCCTCAAAGGTCAAGACATTGATCAGGTGAGGGTCTAGTGGAATCCTATCGATGAGGCATCAACTACTTGGGAGGATGTAGCACGCATGAGGGAGCTTTATCCTTACTTGTTTGTAGGCTTCCAGGAGCAAGGCTTATCCTAGGGGGGGAGGATGTAGTGTCCCTCCAGTTGATACTATTGTTTCAGTTTTCTTATGACCATTTGTTAGTCATTTAGTTGCTCTGGATGCTACATTACATTACTCTAGTTGTGGCATTGATGTTATGTTGGTTGTTATACTTTGTAGATGATACATTTGACATTGTGATCATCTGGTTATATTTTTATGATGACATTATGATGGACACGTGCATGTTATGGTTTATGTTATTTTTGAATGTTAATGATGTTATCATGATATATTTAATGTGTACGATGTTATGATGTATGTCAGTCCTAGTGAAGGAGATAGTGTAGCATTACTCACTTGTGAGTACCCTACTACGCTGCGACTCTTCTTCATGGTGTGTTTTCAATATATGTTGATATGTTTGACAGTGCCATTTGAATTTTGTAGGTATAGGCATCGAATCCACCTGCTTGGTCAGGTCTGAGCATTCCAAGACCCAATGGAAATATGTTGATTAGAGATAGTGTCATATACTCTATCATAAGCCATCGTTCTTGATAGAACGAGTACCTGTTTGGTACCATTAATGTCTGTTGTCCATTCTGTCATGTCATTTCTAGTTCGTCATCTCGTTCGTATGTTTGTCACGTTTGGAATTTCACTTGTTTAATTAGATAAATGATTTAATTTGTAAGTATTGATTCTATTGTGATTTTAATTGCAGTGTTAGATTAAATGATTATGTTAAGATTATATTATAATTAAAGTTAATTATTGTTTTATAAAGGTTGATTAAATATGTAAAAGATTGAACTAGTTTAATTATTAAATAGAATATTAATTTAATATTATTTCTTTTTATTGTGCAACTTAAATGTTATTGAAATAGATATTTTTAAAAGACTTGTTTTCAAGAAATTTTACAAAATATCTTTGAATTTGAACTTATTGTCAAGAAATTGTTAACTTGTTCATTTAATTAGTTTTAACTGCTTGATCAGTTTTGATGGCATGTAAACTATCAGTTAAGCTTTGTGAATTGCATTTAATTGTGAAATTAATGATAAATCATGTTATGCAATTTTATGCATGACAATTGGTTTTGGCTAAAAAGTTTGTTTCATGACAATATTTTGGAAGAAGCTTTTATGTTTCTCTGGGTTTTTGGTTGGAAAATATATTGGAGGTTGCAAAATTTGAAGACTTTGCTCATGCTGGGAAAGATATGTTGTCTGAATTCCTATGATTGGATTTATCATTTTCTAGAATCCGAAAGATTATTCCAGGTTTTCTTCTGTAATTGTGTTTGTTCTTGAATTCAAAATTTACAAAAAATGAGTATAGTGTTGTTTTTATTTATGTTGATCTTGTATACTGAGAAACCTGCACAAACAATAGTATACGAGATCATTAATGATTAAGTTCAATAGAAATAAAGGAGAATGTAAAGAGAAACAAAAACTAAATTAAAAATTTAGCTGTATTGATACTGGAAACAGTTAGATAAACTTTGGTCTATGGTCTTTTGTCTATGGCCACGTAGCCATACTTTTGGCATGTTAATTATTCCTTTGCTTGAATCGGTACCCTTTTGTGCATTTTCAACCACCATTCTTGAGTTTTCTTGTAAACTCTAGCTTCTTTGTTTTGTGCAATTGATTGCAAGTGTTCTTACTATTGTCTCATGAATCCACATGTTTTGCTATGAATTTTGCTTAAATATGTAGGAAGCTTTCTTCGGTGTTATAAATAATCTGCTTTGGTGTTCTATGTATACCAGTATATGGGTTATGTATTTACCGGCCTTAATTGCAGGTGGAATCTCTTATCCTATATTCCTAAAGCGCATGTTGTGATGGAAATTATATGAATTCAAATGGTATGTATGCTTTTGGAAGACGTCATTGTATGCTTCTTTTCTTCTCATTCAAATTGGTGTTGCCTAGGAAGATATTGTTATCCTAAATATTTATCACCGACTCTTGCTTTTAGTTGTGGTATGTTGTTACTTGTTATTTCTGATGGAGCGGTTGTTACACGAAGTCCCTCACTTTAAGATTCTTGTTACTCCTGTACGATTCCTTTGAATGTGACTTGCTTGCATATAATAGGATTTGATATTATTCAGAATGTAAGTTGATACGAGTTATTGTTTGTTCCTTCTATGCTTCTCATGTGGTGCGACCTTCTTCCTGAAAAATCCTTCTTATTTGCTTTGAAATCTATGTTTGATATTGTGAGTGTTGCTCATCTTTGACTTTCTATTCAAAAATTATCAGATTTTTGGGGCTTTGGTGATGTTGCCCGATTTTTCCTATACTTATCTCTGTTACGGGTTGTGTATTTCCATCACGTTTATTTATTTTATAATTGAGAATTGTGGATTGACAATATCCTAATTACTCTGTAAGACACATGTAAGGTATTCAATTCTTTTTCTTTGAAAAATACACATTGAAATGCATGTGTCCACTTTGTTTTGGCGCATGAATAGCATGTGATACACCATGCTATTGAAATTGATATATTTAAGGCATTTGATATTTATTTAGGTAATATTACAAATGATTCTTTTCGGCTATGGAAGTAATCTCTTTGAATGTTTATTGCATTTATATATATGTGTTTAAATTATAATTATAAATACAAATATGGTTTTACTCTTATTTTATTTCGATATGAATTTTGTCATTCTACAGTTTTTGTTTAGGAAATTGAGTATTGATTTAAATTATGTATTTTTTATATATATTGGGTTTAATTGAATGGTTAATAAATGTAGTGATGGTATTTATATTATTCTTTATAAAAGATGAATGGAATGAAAAATATGCTAGAAAACAATAAATTGGACTTATTATTTTGTCAAGTGTTATTATTTTGTACTTCAAATCATGATGCATTGAAAATAATCATGCTTAAAAAAAAAAACTATGCATATGTCGTCGTTGAATTTTAAAATGGTACTATTGAGTTAGGTGTTCTTTGAAAAACTTCCAGAGGTTTATGTTAGTTATTTGTATTGAAAAAACTTAGAATGATTTTTTATCGTCGTTTCTTGCATGACTTGAATTTTGACTTAGCCATGCATGTTGTAGAGTCCTATTGAGGTATTTGAAAGGTTTATGGTAACGCCATGATTATAATGGGTTTGTGCAGGATGTTGTTTTGCATGCAAGTTGGCTATACTGGTCATTGTCAGCATTATTTTTTGTACATAGGAGGAGTGGCTTTTGTTAGGGGTCGAAACCCTAAAGAGGTTACTAGGATAACCTATCGAAAGTAGATAACTTAGTGAAAACTATAAACTTAAAGTATTAGGGGTTGGGTAGTAATCAATTAACAACTCAGATAATTGTTTTTCCTCGCCTTGTTCCTTAATGCTTGTTTAGGTTAAGAGAAGGTTGAGATGGCCTAGAAAGGCAAAATCGTACATTTTTTCCTCTCGAGAAGTGTGTCGATTCCACATAAGTTCGTTCAGGGGCCGAGAATCGATAGAGATTTTCAGGGTAACTCAAGATGAGGGCTTGTAATCTAGGAAGATTCACCAGGGTAACCTAGAATGAATGTGTGATGACACTCCTATCCTTGTACACATTTGTGGTCTCTTGTGTTGAGTCACCTTGGTTATGTTTTTTGCCTTGGGAGATTTTTTTTATCATGTGGTTTAGTTACTATTATGTCATTATGTGAATGTCGGTCATGTAATGTTTTGTTCTGCCTTCTTGTATGTCTGTATGAATTGTGGACCTAATAGTATCTCTTAGCATGGGGAGTGGGATTTTGAGTACCACACGGATGGGAGGAACATGCCTTTTCCTCCATTGGGTCCCCTTGTAGGTAATTCAATTCGAGACGAGATTGTTCTTGACAGATTCATGGAATCACTTCATTCATGGAGTTGTTCGCTGGACATGTTCGTGAATGTGATAAATAGTTGTACTTGTTCATCTTCTATATTGTATTCTCTCATGATGATTACATGAGGCTTTATTGTATTATGATTATTGTTGTATCAAGATTTGTCACAATCTCGTTTGATGTATCTTGAACTTGTAACTTAAATCTCATTATGATAATGTAATCGGGATATGACATATTCATATGTTTCTTGTATTTAGTTCTATGATGATTTATTCTTCTTATGCTAGTTTAGTAGCATTTTTATGGAACCTCAAGAACATTCATGTATATTTTGTTGTTCACATGTTGTAATTAAATGTTTAAAAAAAAAATTAATCAGTTATTTAGTTGTTTAACGTGTTTTTCTCTAGGTTCCATGATGGGGTGTTACAAGGTCTATGATAGTAAAGAGCACAAATTACAAAGTAGTGAACTATGTGAGATATGGAGGAAGCTTAACCAAAAAACATGAGCATCTATCAAATCATGATAGTGAATGAAGAATGTAGAAAGGTTTTAGTGTGGCAGTCATAAAGGGTAGAAGTATAAAAGTGCCAAAGAAGAGGCTCAAGTGCAAGTCCATGAGCCAAAGAATTTACAAGAAAAGTGTCAACCATTGAAGAAAGAGCCTAACAAGAAGTCCTATAGTCATAGAGAAGACAATCACAAAGATTGCAATAAGATGCATAAAGGCACAGTCATAGGTTACTTGTCCATAAAAAATAAGGTTTTTGAAAGACAATAATCTACATCTACAGTGGAAAATGGGAAGAAGGAAAGATATTGAGAATATGCACAACCAACAAAATCACAAAGGATAATCCTTTAAGGATAATAGAAAGTGATAAGCTCATTCCAAAAGATGAAGACAGTAATTGAGGCTTTAGCATAGGGGGTGGCTCTTGGTTTCTCTAAGTGTTAACTAAACCGAGTCTTCAACAAGCACAAGAGAAAATAGTTTTGTACATGATCTTGGAAGAGCATCTTGGGTATTATCGTCCAAACTATGAGTGGACTCTTGGATTTTTTTTCCTTAACTGTGCATGGTGTTGATCAAATTTTACATGTTTTCAAGGAAATAAGTTAGAGGTTGGACATTAAAAGTGGACAGTCATTTATGATATATGGGTAACATACAACTACAAAGGACAGTATGAGTATAATAGAGTGGTGACAAAGCGAAAATCTTCATTACAATTCCAGGGTTTCTTTCTTTAAAGATACTTAGGGAGAAGCTGTCAAAAATTGTTATCATGAAATGTATGTAATCCAGGACATGCTTTTTCCTCTGCATAAGGTTGCAGTGATATATAAAAGACAGAGCAGACAAGAGGTAAAATACTAATGATAATGAATTTTGGATTAGAAGGATTAGTTTTTAGATGAAAAGAGTAAGGTGACAATGATGTCTAGAGACATCTAAGATAGAGGATGGAGACAAATAGTTGACAATGCTATCATGTCATGAGGATTATACACCCAGATTCTTTCCAAGGACAAAGAGTTCATGACAATGTAGACATTGAGGGTTTCTAGTAAAAGGCAGTAGATATGTGAATATGGACTCTGAAGTTGAAAAACAAAGTGAAGAATACACTAATTTTCATAGTGGGAAGAGTGGATAATAATCAAAGTGGAAAATTTGATCTTGAATTGGGATAGTTAGTAGAGAATGTTGTCAACTTTCTCCATGAGGACCATCCAAAGTTGGTGAAGAGGTGAGGATAAGGAAAGCCTTAATGAAGTCAATAAGTGTTGAGAGGCTTTCCCTTGAAGTTATCTTACGCCTCCAAGAGATTGTTGACCATTTCAAAGGAAAAAAACATGCCCTATTATCATGCAAAGGGTAAAGTCTTGGTAGTTTGGAATAGTTGAGGAGGTTGCAGGTATATAGGGGCATCATACAAGCATCTAAGGGAAGGTTTTGAATAGTAAAGGCAAATATGGTGACAAGGACAATAGATGTAGTTTCTTGAGGATAGTTGCAGGTATATAGGGTATAATTTGGTGACTTGGGAAAAAGTGGAGAGAATCAAGGAGGCATTTTAAAGAGCAAGTTCAAAGGTTCAAACTTTCTTAGCACAAGCTTATCTTTTTCAATTCTGGATCTTGAAGTAGTTGGAGTCAAAATAGCTAAAGTATTTTTTCAGCGCCTAAATGAAGATTGGCCCAAGTAGCTTGGTCAAAGTAGAAAAGTGGTGGTCTTAGATGGTCATAAAGTTTGTCCTACATTCTCTCCAATGTAGGGTAGACAAAAAGCAAGCTTTTTGTCATTTTTCTTTAGTTCTTTTCACTTTTAGAAAACATCGTTGTAAACTCAAACAAAGTTTCTTTTTGTTTCTACTGTGTATTGTAGCTCATATTTTTCATTTGCAGACTAAAAAAAAATATTTTTTAACACATTTTCAAGCAAGGAATACAGATCTCAGATCATGTATTGTTGTAAACACATCTTCATCAATAAAATTTGAGCATCTTGGGCCTTCAAAAGTTCTATTTTTGTGAAGTGTATGAGGTAATTGATATCATTTTCTATGATTTTTCATTAGAATCCTCAAATGAATGTTATTTTTGTCATTTGAAAGCAAAGAGGGTATATTTATGTAGGTTATTGCTTGTGTCAAATTTCAAATACGTGTTAGATTGTGAAGAACACACACTTTCCTCCTAAATCTGTAGAAAACATAGACCTTCCAATAAAACACTTATACATAGATATGTTAAATATTAATGTTGTTCACAAATCGCTGAAATATTGATTACTTGTGTGAGAAAACAACAATTTAGGTCTGAAAAAAACATATTTTTGGTGCATCACCTTAGTAGGAGCTTATATTTCATCTTCAAAACCTTTACTTCTATCCATTTTCTCAGTAAGGCAGTAGTTAGTCCATTTCAGGTGAGGTATCAGAGGAACCAACCTTCTCTATAGGTTCTTTTCCACTTTAGGTGACCCACAATCTGGAAAAGTCCCCATACTTCAAGAATAAGCTAAGTTCTACAACTTAGTAAGGGCACAATATTGAGTGACAACAAGAACTTGATGATATAATAAATTAAAAAAAATATGAATTATTAATTTATATAATTACATTTGCTATCTTGTCTCGAGGACTTACAACATGAGACCTCAACCTTTAATGAATCACATACACAACCATTGTATAGATTATAATATTTTGAAAAAATTTATGTGATACAATACTCTTCACAATGTGCTACTAATGTTCTCCCTTCCATCCATCAAAAAAGGGCATGTTGGTGAGCCCATCTTTTGAAAAAAATCACATTCCTAAACAAGATAAGAAAGAGTAGATTTAGATGAAAATGAACCTTGTGACTAGTAGTAGTTCGAATACAAATAATAAGATAAGAGAAAAGTAGGCTTTTGATTGGGGTTTTTTCTTTACCTTTAGCGAAGAAGACACATATCTTCTGTATCCAATCATAGTATCAAAATTCTCCTCTTGCCCATCTACAAATTTGGTTCCATAAAATGTGAAACTTTCTATTATTGGCAGTACCTATAAAAATATAGATTTGTAAACCATTTCGCCACTCCTTATGCCACAACCTTAGATAATAAAAAAGAGATGGACATTTTGTGTACCTTGATCTGCCCTTTTTAATTTTGACAAGAGTTCCAACATCCACCACAGGCATTTTCCAATGATGAAATATAAATAATATTTGATAGATAAGAAATCTATAAAATGATTCCCTAATAGTGAAGACCCATGCATGAAATGGAAGGTAGTGTGGAACGAGTGTATAATAGTGATTCATGGATTTATAGTGAGAAGTGATTTCTAAGATCAAAATGAGAATGTTCTAGTACATGAACATGAAGTACTAGAGAAAGGTTACAATCAAGCGCTTCCAAACCCTAGTGGAACAATGCTCATAACCTTTATGAAGGACAATTCCTTGTGTGTGTAAAAACTTGACACTATGTACACTATCTCCACCATTGACAGTAGTGAGAAGGAAAAGATGAAAGATATGTAGGCTACTTCAAATAGGAAAAGTTCCATATTTTTTAATGATCTCAGTAAAAATTCATATCAAACCCCCAAATCTCTCAAACCTACAACAAAAACATGTCATATATTAGTACAAAGAAATTCAAAGAATAAAATTATGGAAAGAAATAGAAGTGTGCTATTAGTAGAATAATGGGTATGCTTTGATGGAAAATCCAAAAAAATATGAGTCTAAAACCCAACAAATCTAATTTAAGTATGCTCATATCACCATTAAAACCATGCACATGAGAACACTAGATTCAATGAGCATCACTCTTTCCTATTTCAATTGGTTTGATTTTATAATATCAACTATTTTCCTTTTCCAAAGATGTGCCCTCCAAGGATTGCAAGGGAAAGAGGAAGCAACAACATAAGTGTGATAGTGCCTAGTATTTTCACCATAGAGCATAGGATTTTGAAGGCCTCTGCCACCACTCGTATGATGTCCAAAAATTAAAGTTCTCCCAATTCTCTCCATAATTTTCTTAAACTTAGCTTAAACCTTGCGCAACCTTCTGCTCATTTTTAAAATTCTATATGTACTTTATCTATCTCCATCTATCAACATTTTTTGTTTAATCGACCATTCACATGCTATGATATATATGATGATATCATATGATATGGTGTGTACAACATACCATTTTTTGGGAGATTAGCTTCTCCCATACTATTTTGTACTATTTATTTTATTAGATCTGCATTAATTTATAAGACTTGAGGCTTTTGGATAACCTATACATTTTTCTACAGTTTTGGTTTGTGAAACTAGACCTAATTTTCAAGACTTTCACATCTTACAATATTTTAGTAAATAATTTATAAAACTATTTTATAGAGAACAAAGATAATGATGATTTTAATACTTAAAAAATGTTATTAGTGGTGAGTACGTGGCTTTATAGTAGTGTAGTAATAGTAGTAAATGGTTGGTGTAATAGTATCAATTTGTTGGGATAAACAACATCATCTATTTCAAAATAGTGGTCAATTACATAGAGACACAATGAGAGAGCCATGACAAAAAATAGTGAATAGTAATGATAGAAAAGGAAATAAAGAAAACCAACAATTGAGGGTTTTCCCTACTATAAATATATTGTAGTAATATAAATAATAAATAACATAGATATAATATATACATAATAATAAATAATATAATAAATAATATAGATATAATATAATGTATATTGCATAATATAACATATGAAGAGCAAGTTAAAAATTGGAAATGTTATGAAAATGTCACAAAATTTATGATATTCATGGAATGGTTAAAATTATGGTGGAGTCAAATAAAATATTAATTTGATTAATATTTATTGAGTGGTTAAGATTATGGTTTTACCTTTGTTGGGTATTGGAAAAAAGGGATGGTTTTGAAACTTAGTTCAAAAATTAGTTTGCAAACCATTAGAAGAGTCGAAGAATTTATTATTATTTATTGATATGTAACACTACTATTATTTATTGGAGGAAAAGCTAAAGAATGTCAAAGAGTCAATTCAAAAAGTTCTGGAAATGAGCCACAAAATCCTGAAGTCCACTACTAGTACCATGAATATGATGGTCAAGAATCTGGAAAGGGTTCATCAGGTAAAAACGGTTGTGGATGTGGAAGAAGATAAAGAACAAAGTCAGCTTGAGGCTGCAGGGCCGAGCAAACGTACCAGAGCCAAATTAAAAAGGAAGGCAGATGAGACCCTATGGATATTTAGGAGATGAAGAAAACAACAATCAATATGGATAGTCTGGAAAAGGAAGTTGTTGATATCTTGAGCAATCTGGCTTAGCGGTTGGTTTTCTGCTGGATTCCTGCTAGTTTTTTGTTGTGTTGTCTCTATGTTGGTCTTTGTTTTTATCTTTGTAGGCAGCTTCGTATCTTTTATGTTGAACTCTCATAAGCTTTATCTTTACTTTATTTGTTGTTGAAGGGTTTCGGGGTCCCTTGAAATCCTGCTTTTACCTTAATCAAAAACACTACTATTATTTATTATATATATATATTATATAATATATATAAATAATATATTAATTTTCTTTATATATGTGTGTATGGAAAAGCGTATATGGAATAGTATAGATGGAAAAGGTGGTGAGTTTTTGGGCTCCAGTTGCACCTTGCTAGAAAACCACTTGCAACTACACCTAGATGGGAAAATCACTTCCAAGTGCACTTACGAGAGAATGACTTCTAATTGCACTTATATGAAAAAATAATTTCAAATGCACTTGCAAGAAAATAACTTCCAATTGTACATGTGGGAAAGTCACTTCAAGTGTACTTGAAGGAAAATGACTTCCAACTGCACATACAACAAAACCAATTCCAAGTGGAATTGTGGCAAAACCCCTTTCAACTACACATGCCAGAAAAGAACTTCCAAATACATGTGGGAAAACCACTTACAAGTGCACTTGCAAGAAAACCACTTCAAATTCCACTTGTGGGACAATAAATTCTTACACTTGTGAGAAAACCCCTTCCAACTACACTAGTGTGAAAAACACCTCCAAGTGAATATGTTGTGCTAGGAAAAGTAAGTGAACCAATTTTAATTTAGTTGAGTAGATGAAACCTATTAAAAAATATATTACTCATTTCAAGGAATTTTGGGAAACTTAAAAAAATGACAGGCTAATTTTAATGCTTTTTCTATCTATGATGGAATTTAGACCATTTCAAATTAAAACTTTGAGACACCAAGGACTTGTCAACTTTGTAACATAAGATAAAACCTAAAAAAGAGGATCCTCATTTTTCTAGAATAAAAATGGGGCATGTTGTGAAAAGGCACAACATTAATTAAAATAAATGGTGTCATGTTTCACTACTATCTTAGATGTATTAGGTGACATATCAATACTTTCCAAAAGTTTGATGTTGAAAATTGTAGACACTCTTTGTAGAGAGGTTAATGTTAAGTACACCCCTTTGAAATAAGGAACTCATCAAGGAAATCCTACTTATATATACAAGAGAACCTGCATTATGCCATTCCTTTAAGTGCCCTTGGAAGTTGCTTTCTTGTATGTGCACTTGAAAGTTATTTTCCTGCAAGTTCACTTGGAAGTGGTTTCTGGCATGTGCATTTGGAAGTGGTTTTCCCGTAAGTGCACTTGGAAGCGTTTTTCCTACATTTGTAGCTGAAAGTGTCAGTTGTAATTGATTCAAAAATTGGGTGTCACCACTTGATTGATGATGCCACCACTTGAATAATTATGTCATCACTTATGGAGTCTCCTAACCCATCTAAACTACTGGCATGAATTTGATTGATATGTGGAAATTGTATGCCTATGAAGGGTATCCAAAAAGGTGCCAATAATTCTTAAGTTTTGGGTACATATAGATATATCCTAGTACTTAACGAATGTCCAAAATGCACAAAGACTTGGAAGAGTTAAAGGAATATGTGTTATGATAATTTGATCAATTTCTAGCATGCTATATAGTATTGTTAGGTTTCTAGGGCATCAAAGCTAGTGTATTAAATATCTAACCATGTATTGTAAAATAACCAATAAAAACATCTCACTGTATTGAGTGACTTGGAGTAATTGTCTATTGGTTGGTTAGTTGTTTTTCAATTTTAATTAGTTATTATTACAAGTCAAACATGCTTCTAATATAGTAGGGTAGGCTTGACTAGACAATTGATTGACACATTTCTTTTGAACATTATCCATAGAATATTTATGTATACTATGGGAAAGCAAGTGGCTTATATTAATTATTGTTAACTATTAGAAGAGATGTAAAATTTAGTTAAACATGGGCATTATTTTTCTCATTTAAGGTGTTTTGTTCTCTCAAGCTCTTTTGTAGTTCCCTATTTTCATTTTTCATAGTATTATCTCTCTAATACTTTAAAAAAATAAAAATGTTGATATAGTAAAATTGGATTGTGGGTTTTGTTGGTGATATATTATTTGTTATGGGTGTTGTGAAAACTTACTTCTTGTTTACCATGGAGATTGTTTAGTGAGAGACATATTCACTATAAGGCATTTAGAGGTATGTAATATGAGATATCCTATCACATTAAGGAATTATTAGTTATAGAATATTTATTTTATACACACATTAACATTCCTTAAAGCACATATTCATCTCCATGATTTTATTATCTAGGTAGAGAATGTGCATTTGTAGGGATTTTATAGTAATTTTCATTGCACACGACCAAACAAAGAATCAACAAGCAACTTGTAAGCATTAGAAACAAGACGAAGGCCTTTTTTATTTTATTATTATTTTAATTTTGTTGATATTATTATGTTTGGTTAAATTTTTTAAACATGAACAAGGTTGTGTTAAACAAAGATCTAATTTGTAATTTCATTTTTATTATGTAGGTAAGTTTTAGTGGAAAAGAATAAGTTTCTCTATATATGGCTTTTCTCATAACCTTCAAGGTTGTTAAAGGAGAAACCTCCAATGACATCACTCACAATTCAAATTTGAGTTTGAGAGGAATTTGTTAGACTTTAACATTTATAGGTATGAGTAAGCCTTACAATATAATTTTCTAGTTTACTCACATATTTTTATATAAATGCTAGTGTTTTTGGCCAATTGGATATTTTCTAGCAGGTTTAGTTGTTTTCCTGACTAGCAGTTTTTTCAAATAGAGGATTTAAAGATGTGTAACTAGGTTAGTTTAGGGATCTCTTTTCCATCTATAGCATCATCCCAAATAATTAATTGATCTAGTCAATTAGCTCTCAAAATTTCATTTGCATTTTATAATCAAACAAATTTGTTTATAAGAAAAGGTTTTGAATTGGATATACTAATTCCCTGAATTATTTAGTTCTTCCATGGAATCTATAGAGATCCTTCTAGAAAAATAACCTTCTATTCCTCTAATGATGGAATAAACAAAGCTATAATTAACCACATAATAATTCTTATAACTATCATCTAATTTTAATTGTGGACAATGCTCATGAATCTTCACTTCTCCAAGCTAAAAAATGTCTCACCATAATTATCCTTATAAAATTTTCTTTAGAAGCCAACAGGTATACCAAATAGGATGTCATATAGAATTTAGTGCTCTAGAAGACTTTCTTGAGAAGCTCATGGAGGTTTTCACTTATGATAGTGGCCCAATCAATCTTTTTATCATAAAAAATACATAACATAAATTGGACCATCCATGGGTAGAAGTCTTTGGCACTAGGGTGGACATAAACCCTTCTTAGGAGTGTGATCTAATCCTTAATATCCTCCTTGAATTTTCTACTATGTTGTAATTTAGCCATCTTGAGGGCCATCTTCTACGGGTTGAGAAATATTTAGGTATTAATTAGATTAAGGCGACTTACTTCATTGTTTTCAAAGTAACCCACTACCTTCTTCGTATCCATGGCATAATGCTTAGGGGAAGTAGGGATTTTGAATAGCCTATCAATCATGTCTAAACTAATATCAAGGAAAACCTCCCCATATGCTCCTAGAATTCTCCTATACTTTTGGTCATAGTATTGAGCATATGTCAAGACAAGCTTAAAGTTGACTGCACTATGACTATGAAGGAAACTACTTCCACCAAGATTTTTTTTCAAAATAAGTGACTTTAATAGACCTTGTTTCTTTATTATTGATTCTCCTATTAAATTCATCCAATTCTATATGTTCCAGGTTAATGTCTCTTCTTTTTGTATATGGAGAGAGCACCTTTGAAGGAAGGTGATAACCTTTGTATTGATACTTCATTTATGCTCCTTTTGGAATACTTCTTGCATATGAAAACACCATACATTACAACCTTTTAATAAAAAGAACTAAAGAGGAGAAACAAAATCCCTTAACAAGCTTTGAAGACAAGTTAATTTAAATGCATTATAATGCAAGAATATATTAGAAACATACTTAAGAAGCAAATTTTTTATTTATTGGGGATTGAGCCTCAAGACTATGTCTTATTTCTTGATAAAATAATTAGGAAATCTAAATTAAGGAAGTCCGAACACTAATTTTGAAGCTAATATGCTCATTACTATTCTTTTTTGGGTGTCAAGAGTTTGACCTACCACTTAGTCCTTATCATTTGTTAAGCGTAATTGTTAAGGAAAACACCTGTTGATTGAACCCAATAATTTCCTTTTAACAAATGTATTTTCATCAGGGGTTGGGGCCTGGGCATGATGCTTACCTTCTTAAAGATCTTAAATGTTAATGGGTGCACCCAATTACCAACATTCAACGATACTTCAACAATTTTCATTGAATATCAGGGATCAAGGATTGGGAATAACACTTAACTTTTACCTCTTTTATTTGGTAATGGATAGAGTGAAATCCCAACATCCGATACTCAAAAATATTAGGGTTAAGTCAATTTAATTCTTATCTTTAAGAATCGGGAGTTGGATATGATACTTAATTTTTATCACAAAAAGAAGATATGATTTAGACAAAACACCCAAGATCCAATGTTAGAAACACTTATATGTTTTTCTCAAGGTTTATTCATTTAAGCATTGGGAATTGGGGGTCAGGATTTTCACCTAACTCTTATTTTATAGAAGAAATAGGAGGGAAGGGATATCTTTGAAGTTCAAACTCCAAAGTGATTTAGAATTTAATTTTCTAAGGATTTTAATTATCAAAATTTGAGGTTCAATTATGAAACTTAATCCATTTCACTTTTCTTAATAACGAATACTCATCATGATTGAAACTCGATACTCAAAAAATACAGTCTTCAAATTTCTAAGGCATGAGTAGTTGTCAGGGAAGGGAAAATTGCTACCTCTAAAAGCATAGCAATGAGAAGACCTAGGGTTTGATATGATGGCATCATAAACATCCTCAATGGATGTGCCAAGATAGAAATTGACAAGGAAAAAGAGCAAAAATAAAAATCCTCAAAGGATGTGCCAAGATAAAAATCGACAAGGAAAAAGAACAAAAATAAAAAGAAAACAAAACAAAAAATGAAACAAAACAAAAAAAAAAGAAAACAAAGAGAAAATAAAAATAAAATTATCGAATAGACTCACACACAACAAGCACATGCCAACAACCAAAATAACCAAAAATTGAAATGGGGATTCAAATATTGTGGTCTACCTGGTTATCAACATGGCGACAAGAGGAAACATGAGCAAACACAAGAACAAACTAAGGAAAAAAATACACCAATGCCAAGATGCAATGAGAAAATTCTAGTGTCAAGGATTTGAAAAGGTTGCAAATCTCAATTTCTAATTCTTAAATGTGCGAATGATTAAAAAAACCCTTCAATTTCACTCTTAAACTTATTGGACAACTACCATTAATTTCTCATTAAATGCACTACAAAAAAAAAAAATTCTTTGACAAGAGATCATTGCCATTAATCTTTCGATATTGGGAATACCTAAAGTGAGTATCCCAACAAGCAAAAACCCAAAAGAGAAAAGTGGAAAAAGCAAATGGGAAGACGAACAATGAGTAGACGTCAAGTGTCAGGCTCGATAAGGATATCATGCCAAATTTGAAGATCCTGAAACCCTTACAAGTGACCAAAACATAAAGGGGAAAGGATAAGGAAGAAAGGAAAGGAGAAGGGATTGAGGGGGAAGAGATGAAAACAAAGGGAAGAAGAAAATAAAAAAAGAGAGGGAAAAAGAAGCAAAAAGGGGGTTCCCCTCTTGTCAAAAATAAAAATGGGGCATTTGGGTGCAAGGCACAACAAGTTCCACTAGCAATGGTAAAGGTGACTTGTGGACATAAATATTTAAATTTTTTTCTCCAAAGGTGGATGCCTAGAATGTGATGGTAAAATATAAGGAAGTGGACAAATGAGTGACTATTTAGCTTCTCCAAGTGAGATATTGGAAAGAGGAAATAGGTGTCTCTTGGAATTCCATCATTTAATGCATTTAATTTAATGTTTAATTTCCATGTTTGGGCACCCAAGTTGGAGGGAAATTATTGGAGCCAAAACTAGTTTCCTTTGATATTCAAAGATGGTAATCCAAGGGTTGAATAAGTTTGGATTGAAGAGTCATGTTGGGAACCATGTCTGGGGCTTAAGACCTCTTCATAAGTCTAGAAAATCAACTCCTTGTATGTAGAATTTATGAGGAATAGTTGAATGTATCATTACTCCATAGGAACAAGGACATGTTGAGGCATAAAGAGGGTGTTCACAAGTACATAGGTATCATAAATAATATCTAGATCTAATTATGGTAATTCCATATTAAGGCAACTTAATTTCAAATTTGTATATAAATTTCATATTTTGATATTGTAGTAGTCAAAGACTTGTATCTTATTCATTGAAGTCATATTTGGATAGATATTAGATACTATATTTTCCTCATCATGTTGAAGTATTAAAAACTCTAAGATATTCGCCCTTATATCCAAGATTGATTCATTTCTCCTTGTCTTTCATTTGTTGCATCTAACAAATGGCTAGTGCATCAGATGGATGTAAAGAGTGAATTTTCAAACGTTGATCTTCATGAGGAGATCTATATGAAATAGCCTCCAATTTTTTGTAGTAATCTTAACTAGTTTTTAGGTTAGCTATTCTTTGTATGGTCTCAAAAAATCCCCTAGATATTGGTATAATAATATTGATAGTTTCTTGCTTGCATTTAGTTTTACTCATTTCCACTCAAATCACATCATAACATCCAAAGAAATGGATATGAAAAGTTGATACTAGTCTTGTATGTTGATGATTTTATCCTTACTATTAGTTCCTCGTCTGTGATTTACTATATTTAGCATAACTTTATGGTACACTTTGAAATGAAAAATCGTGTCCATATACACTTCTTCCTTGTTCTTCAAGTTATTTAGTCTACTAAGGGTATTTCCAAATACTAGTAAAAGTATGTCATTGACTTGCTTGATCAATTTTATATGAGTGATTTTAATCCCATGTCTACACCATTCTAGTATGGTGTCACTTCCACTACCACTTCCAAAACACTTAGTGTTGATACTACTTTATATAGGGTGTTAGTTGGTAGTCTTTTGCATTTGAGACACACTTATCTAAATATCACCTTCACTATTGTGCTTGTCTCCTAATTTTCACATGACCCTTATAGAGTCGTTACAAGGAAAAAGGGTATAATTTGAGGTATATTTATGGTACCAAATTTTTTGCATTTGGTACACACTAGGGGCTTCATATATAGTAGGCTACACCAACTCAAATTAGGTAAGAGATGTTGAATAATAGAAGTCCACTTTCAAGTTTGTTTCTGATCTTGGTTCCAATTTAGTTGCATGGTATAGCAAGAAGAAAACCACTATTGTATTATCATTCAATAAATACAGAGAGAGATGGGTTTGAAATCTACAAATGTTTGGGGCTCCTTTATCTTTGGTAGAACAACTATATTTGTAATTGTTATCAACAAGATTGCACCCGTGATACAAAGTTACAAAGCTCTGCAATCCTGTGAAACATTGGAATATCCTCAGGTTGTGGGTACCCTATAATGAGGATAGACCTCCAGGTTATGGGATGGTTCCCTTATGATTTTCTATTAAGCTAATGACTATGCAAGAAAAGGGATAGAAGGCTTTTTGGAATGAAATGCAAAAACTGTAATAAAATGATGGTGATGCACCTAAAAATGGTAAACTTGCAAACAAATTCATAATGACCTTTCAAAGCTTCTATCTACACAACTAGATCAAAAAAATTCAATCACATAAATATTATATACAAAGCCTTTAATGAAATTATCTTTTCTGAAGGAAAACAATGTTTTCACAAAAAAGTTGATAACTTCTGAATTAAATGCACAATGTATAACTTGTGAAACTGAACTCAATTACATACATACACTTATGAGTGAGACAGAAAAATAGGGGTTTCAAGATTGAAACACAATAAATTTCTTATCAAATCAAGCATAAGGATGACACCTGAAATCTGGAAGGCAAACTGGACAATATTGAAAGATGAAAGGAAAATTTTGCAATTGACAAACTATGATAACTTGCAAAGATGTTGTATTATATTAATTGTAAATAAAACTGAGTTACAAGATAGTCTCTTTGTAGAATGCAAAGGTAGAAAACAAGAACTCGGGATAAAGAATTAAGCATTTTACAATATATACAATGTGATGAAAACTCCAATGTGCCAAGAGGTGGAACTAAAATCCAATTGAGAGTGAAAAATATCTCAAAAATATCCTCTCACAAGCAAAGAAGAAAAGCCTCGAAAAGAGGTCCGACAACTGAAGCAAACTGAACTAAAACAAGCTCAAACTCCCTCTACATGATAGTCGACCTCAAAAGGTTCCTAGAAAGGCTCCTCGAATTGAAGATGTGACTCAAAACCTCTGTAGAACTCCACTGTTGATTTTTGCATGTTTAGTTAATTGAAAAGAGACTGAAGTCTTCACCTCTGCATGATTTGATCTTCAGTTCACTTCACTTGTCACCTTTGCATGATTTTTAGAAAAAGGTAACTGTATGATTAAATAATAAAGATAATCGACATGATTATTTTAATATTTAATATGTAGTTTTTCTTCCTTCCCCAATTACATGTTAAATATTAAGGTAGCAATACCTTTAATATTTAATTATATTTTTATTTTTGTCAATTATGATCAAAGAAGAATAAGTGAAGTGTTACATTATCATTTCCATCTCTCTTTGATAGCAAATTTCCTAAAACAAAAATTGAGGCAATACCATCTTGCACTTAATAATGTCTAGAGTACAATATGCATGTAATAATTTAAAAGGGCTTTTAAAAAGTTTGAAAAATAATAACAAAATCCCTTCTAAATTCACAAACTCCACCTTTCAACTTACGGGCCACCTTTGATACTAGGTCGATTGACTTAACAAGTCAAGACCACAGGCATGCCAATAATGTGAAATGATTTTTCTTTTAAAAGCTTAAGTCAAAAAGACCACCATTCGATTTAGGGCATGCAAGTAAAAGAATTTGAACCCTAAAACATGCTCATTATTTATTTTGCATCTTTTGGAAAAGAAATTTTGTGCCACCATGATGATGGTAGGGTTTTGATAGATTGAACTTCAACATTTGAGTTGTATCTGAGTGATTTTAATGGGGTATTTTGCAGAAAAACATGGTAAGTATTTTTTCCATACAAATTTGGTGATTTCCCCCTCATTTTTGAAGCATTTTTAGGCCTTTATGTCGTAGCCTTGACATGTTTTTTGATGCATTTTATCTTGCTTCATTTTCCTATTGATTCCCTAATCTCTTTGGCTGCCATGGATGCCTCCATTTGAAGTTTAAAAGGGCATTCTAAAATCATCTCCATGCTGAGAAATCAACATCAACTTGGGTAAGTTCTCAATTCCTTGAGCTCTGTATATTTTCTTGTTTCGTGATGCTCGATTTGAACTCAAAAGGCTACAAAATGGATGAATGCTTTTCCTTTCTTTCATGCTTCTTTATCTTTTTAGCCGCAACCTATATTTTCTCCATCTAGGTATTTCATTTTCCTCCTTGTAAGCTCAGGGTTTCATTATTTCTTCTTTTGTAGTTGAAACTTCATATAGTGTATTTTTGAAATCCTTCATAGCTTATGGCTGTGGCATAAAAGCTTCTAGGTTTTCCCTAAATATGTGTACATGTTTAAAAAAATTCATTTGTTTATTTTCATTCTCTTTATGCTTTCAGAGGATGTATGGGTTCAAAACCCGCTGACCATAGCTTCTCAATCTTATTAGAAAAACTCAGGTTCTAGTTTGGTATGTATACATTTTTTTGGGTATTGAAGCTTTTCCTTGAATAAGAGAGATAAACTCTCAGGACACCATGGATTTTTTATGTATTCCTTCATGATTATCTCCATTACTTCATGATTCAATTCCATTACACTACCTTTAATTGTACAGGTCATCTTTTATCTCTGTGTATTACTCATGGCAGCCCCTTTCACTTCATTCCCATACTAGTGTAGCCATGAATTTTCGATAACACACCTGTAGAATACATGCTCACTATATTATATATAAAACTCTAAACAATTTGGCTCGACCATTGCAGAGGCTTTCTGGGTTCTTCAATCATTTGCAAATGGGTTTCTTCTATTGAACAAAATAAAGGCTTTTCTATAAATGATAGAAGAAAATAATCAAATAACAAACTACGATAATATTGTGCTTTGTATTGTTTGTTTATGAAGCAACAACTGAAAGCTCCTTTCCACAACTGGTTACCTCGCCTCTAAGAACATGAAAAGAGAAACTCTTATTATGACATTTACTTCTTGTTATCTTGGCTTTCTAATGTATGCACACAAAGGATCTTTTGTTCAGCTTGTTATCATCATTAGAGTATATTTTTTTTGAAATTGCACCCAGATGCATTTGGTTTTCCTCTTCATTGTATGTTTCTTGCAGCATTCTTGTATCTCTTTCATACATTATCCAAGTTGCCCATGATGATTCTATTGCATTCTATGCATTCCCTTTACTTGATCACCATAGCCCCATTCCCATGGTCTGCTTGTGAAAGGAATTTATTTGTTTCTAAACAATTTAGGGATGGAGATAACATTACTTAAAACTCTTGACAAGTGGGATAACTTCACTTCTCTTTGTTGTTTGTCCACTTTTACTTAAAATCCAGCAAGATGGTCCATTAAATAATATTCACATGATCTAAAGTATTCTTTTTCTTTGATAGATAGTGTCTTATAAAAGCACATTCACTGTTTACCCCTGCATCATTTGTTGATCTTTCATGCATAAAAATGGCACTATTGCTGCTCCATTATTGTGAGCTTTTATGTATGCCTATTCACTATCAGATTCATAACAATCTACTCTATAGTATGTTGGGCTCGACCCTTGTGGGAGCCCATTTTCCTCCACATACTGAAATTTTGAATGTGACGAATCAACACTGAAATATGTACATGTACCTGCACAGTGAACAAACAAGTTAGATAAAAAAAAGTGAAATTAAATGTTCTTTCTGATGTTTTGTTTTGAATATCTTGGATTCAACTATTTATTTTTTCTTTTATGATTAGTTATAAAGTAGCAAGTATTTTCTTGATTAGAAATGCATGAGATTTGTATGGAACCCCAAGCTCTAACATCTCCTATTCTTTTAGATTTCTTTCTTGGAGCAGCAACTGGACAACTTCAACAATGCTAGCACAACCTCCAACAACGAGATTTGTCATTCACCAGGCAATGACGAGTCCAGTATTTGATTTTATGCTTATTCTTTTCCTTGTAATTACTTGCTATTTTATATCTAATAAAACAATTACTCCCATGGCTTGTGTGGGATTACAAAAACATTGCTTTTAATAAATCAACTATTTCATGACTTGTGTATCTCCATTTGAACTTACTTTCAGTTACATAATATGAAATAACTAAATGAAACTGTTTGAAGCATATGTCTTGTAATCATGATGAAATGTCAATAACATACTTGAAACATGAACTGCAGAAAATAGTTTAGCTTCAGAACCTGATAATGTTTGAATGTCTGATTTTCTTATCTGATTTCCTCAAGTGTCAAAAATATCATACCCCAGTTTAATAACTACCTGATAAAACTTTACTAATTTGGCTAGTAGCTAAAAATTAGTAACATTTCTGGTGACCTCCTAGGGGTGTTTTCCTGCTAAACAAATAAGATTAGTTGCCTTGCTTATCCATTGGGCATGGAGTCCATTCTTTTGTCCTTTTCTGACTCAAAACTTATGTAACTCAACAACAAATAAAACTGAAAGAAACTAACATAACTCTGTTTAAGATAGAGCTAAAAAATCATGCAACATCTGCACTTATTGAAAACAAAATAGAACTGAAACCAATGTGCAATGACACTTATTAGCTGAAATTCTATCCTACCTTACACTAACTAGCAGTGTTAGTGCTCAGACATGACCATTCACTGGTTGTGAGAAATATCTACCCTTCCTTGACAATAAACGTTGACTTACATGCTTATGAACAACTGAAACTAGATGAAGCACAAAAAGATATTCAATAAATTGCTGCAATGCTTCATAAAGAATGTAGACAAGCTCACTTATTCTCTAAACCTGATCATAAATACTATTATGGGGTTGATAAGTGATTTGATTATGTTGTTCTAATGCTTCAACCTCCTCATTGGGTGCAATAGTAACATGTGTATCCTTGTTTAGCTCTTTGTCAGCTAAATTTCTAATTGGGCATCCTCTTGAAAGGATGATCTTTCTACTTATGTTGTTGTTTTCTTGGTCAGGATTTATTGTCTTATTGTCTCCTGCAGCTTCAATTTGTTCTAAAAAATTTGATTCACATATATGAAATGAAGAATTGATTGCCTCTTTGTCTTGAATAGGATGATCACATGTTGTTGGCTCATATAGTATTAAATTATTACCAATGTTAAGGCAAAAATCTTTAATGACACTTGAGAAAATGTTCTCATCTAACTCATAACCTTGTATTAGATTCAAACGAGTTTCATCATTTTGCTGCTCAAGAGTAGGCACTGATGTTAGTATGCATGTGCTATCTGGATTCTCATCTATAAATTTAGGTAATTCATCAAACGAATCAGGTATTTCCTGAGATTCAACCTTTATTTCCTTCTCTGAAATATATTTAACCCGATCTTGTCTGTCATCTAAGTTTGACAAAAAGGACTCAATATTATTCCAAAATGAATCCTCATCAGATCTTTCTTGGTCTTTTGATAAAAAAGGAGTTCTTTTTACCTCATGTATTGTCCTTTCCTTATGTTCATTTTCATCTTTCAGCTGCTCCAAGACTTGATTATTACATTGACAGTCGTTTATCAGCACCTCGTCAGATTGTTTGACCTTTTCCTGTTCATCTAGATCAATAAAAGAAGGGAGTTCATTGAATAAAAACATGAAATCATTACCTTTAATACCTTTTTCAAGCTTCTCATCCTGATGTCCTGACTGATCATGTTCATTTACCTCCTACTCCAAGTCTGCTTTGTCATCTTGTTCATCAAGTATAAGTGTATCTATATCAAAAACTTATGCCTTCTTCTCATGTTCGTTATACCAACTTTGAACCTTGATCAAGTTAGATTCTATAACTTTTTCCTCTTTCTGATCTTGAATTAATACACAAGGAATATCCTTACTAAGTTTTGGCATTTTATAGTCAGGATGCTAAGTCCAAGAAGGCTTCCACAGCTATTCAATACTTTGATTACTTATTTCAAGCTCTTGATATGACTGAAACTGAGGATTAATGGATTGATTTGATAGATTTTGTTCATTCATGAGCTCTTGTAGGAGCTGATCTTTAACATTGGCATGACTATTACCCCTATAACTTGGAATGTCAAATCTAGAAGACTTACTTGGGGATTGTATAGAAACCTCTTCTTCTATTGGCTGATGTTTTGGTGCTTGGGCAACCGACATTCTAATTTTCTCCTCCTTCATAGCAAGATCTTCTTCATAATGTATTCTTTGTGTCTCCAACTCCTACTCGTGAAGGTAGGCCTGATAATCTCTCTTGTTGCATATCAAGCTATTGTTGCCTCTTGAACTCTTCTATCTGATTTGCGATGTCTAAAAATATGTCCTTGGTGTCATTCATGCTATTCTTCATATCATCAATCTATTGGAGATGATTCTGGACATATAAATGTTGATATGAAGGTTGTGTGGGGATGGGTGGGTGGTAAGCATAATAAGCATGCTGGTTATTTGTTGTTGCATGGCTATTTGGGATAAAACCAGTAGCATAACTGACCTGATATGGCTGATAAGAATGTGGATAGGCAATAATTTTATGAAACGGAGGTGAAAACATGCTCTTTTCATAAAAACCAACACTTTGTATACTTAAAACCAGTAGATTGTGCTCGGAGTCGCCAGGTATAAACTGTAACCTCTGAAATGAAAAAAAACATCTATTGTATATATGAGAACAACAACTTGAAACTATTGAATTATTTCTTTGAAGTGATCTTCAGAGTCCCACCGGGCGTGCCAAAAATTGTTATCAATAGGATTTCACCCATGATGCAAAGTTGCAAAGCTCTGCAATCTTGTGAAACATTGGAATATCCTCAGGTTGTGGGTACCCTATAATGAGGACATACCTCCAGGTTATGGGTTGGTTCTCTTATCATTTTCTATTAAGCTATTGACTATGTAGGAAAAGGGATAGAAGGATTTTTGGAATGAAATGCAAAAACTATAATGAAATGATGGTGATGCACCTAAAAATGGTAAACTTGCAAATAGATTCAAATGACCTTTCAAAGCTTCTATCTGCACAACTAGATCTAAACAATTCAATCACATAAATATTTTATACAAAGGCTTTAATGAAATTATCTTTTTTGAAGGAAAACAAAATTTTCACAAAAAAGATGATAACTTCTTAATTAAATAAACAATGTATAACCTGTGAAACTGTTATGAGTGAGACAAAAAAAAAAGGTTTCAAGATTGAAACAGGGTAAATTTCTTATCAAATCAAGCATAAGGTTGACACCTGAAATCTAGAAGGAAAACTGGACAATATTAAAAGATGAAAGGAAAAGTTTGCAATTGACAAATTATGATAACCTACAAAGCTGTTGTATTATATTAACTATAAATAAAACTGAGCTACAAGATAGTCTCTTTGTAGAATGCAAAGGTAGAAAACAAGAAATCAGGAAAAAGACTAAACTTTTTCCAATATATACAATGTGATGAAAACTCCAATGCGCCAAGAGGTGGAATTGAAAGCCAACTGAGAGTGAAAAATATCTCAAAATATCCTCTCATGAGCAAAGAAGAAAAGCCTTGATAAGAGGGCCCACAACTGAAGCAAATTGAACTAAAAACATGCTCAAACTCCCTCTACATGATAGTCAACCTCAAAAGGTTCCTAAAAAGGCTCCTCAAACTGAAGATATGACTCAAAACCTCTGTAGAACTCCACTGTTGATTTTTGCATGTTTAGTTAACTGAAAAGAGATTGAAGTCTCCACTTCTGCATGATTTCATGATCTTCACTTCACTTCACTTGTCACCTTTGCATGATTTTTAGAAAAAGGTAACTGTATGATTAAATATTAAAGATAATCGACATGATTATTTTAATATTTAATGTGTATTTGTTCTTCCTTCTCTAATTACATATTAAATATTAAGGTAACAATACCTTTAATATTTAATTGTATTGTTATTTTTGTCAATTGTCATCAAAGAAGAATAAGTGAAGTGTTACATTATCATTGCCATCTCTCTTTGATAGCGAATTTACTAAAACAAAAATTGAGGCAATATCATCTTGCACTTAATAATGTCTAGAGGACAATATGCATGTAATAATTTAAAAAGGCTTTTAAAAAGTTTGAAAAATAATAACAAAAATCCCTTCTAAACTCACAAACCCCACCTTTGAACTTACGAGCCACCTTTGATACTAGGTCAATTGAATTAACAAGTCAAGACCATAGGCATGTCAATAATATGAAATGATTTTTCTTTTAAAATCTTAAGTCAAAAAAACCACCATTCAATTTAGTGCATGCAAGTAAAAGCATTCAAACCTTGAAACATGCTCATTATTCATTTTGCATCTTCTAGAAAAGAACTTTTGCACCACCATGCTGATGGTAGGGTTTTGATAGCTTTACCTTCAACATTCAAGTTGTATTTTAGTGATTTTAATGGGGTCTATTACAAAAAAAAAATGGTAAGTGTTTCTTGCATACAAATTTGGTGATTTTCCCCTAATTGCTGAAGCATTTTTAGGCCTTTATGTCACGGCCTTGACTGGTTTTTTGATGCATTTTGTCTTGCTTCATTTTCCTGGTGATTCCCCCATCTCTTTGGCCACCATGGATGCCTCCATATGAAGTTTAAAAGGGCATTTTGAATGCATCTCCATACTGAGAAATCGACATCAACTTCAAAAACATCCTTTGACAATTTAGTCTCTTGAAGTAAAAAAATATTAGCCCCACTAGCGTCAATTTGGCGCTTGATCTGGGCCCGCTTGTCAGGGGTGTTAATGCCCCTAATGTTCCATGAGAAAATATTCATTGTGCCTGAGGAGAGCAGCATCCTCTCCTCGATCTCTTCTTAAATAAGGTGGTTCTCTCTAGAGTAATCTGCATTCCTGCTTCTATTTCTTCTTTGAGCTTTTCTGCCTTGGACTTCCTACCTCTTTTTTTCCGTAGGGTTATTTTATTTAGGGGCTGAGAAGCTGGTGATTGAGCTATAGATAATGTTTGAGAGAAATCAAAACCTCCCACCATTTATGCTTCTGCTTCTTCCTTATCCCCTTCACAAATTTCATCAGAGTGGTAATCTTGTGGAGACAATATTCCTGACTCAGTAACCTCTTCCTCATGGAGAATTTTATCTGCTATTTCATCAAAAAATTTGAACCTATAGATTGAAGCAATTTATGTGCAAGATCTTCCAACTACTGATGAGAATTCTGGGAAAACTACTACTTGTTATGAGAAACTTGCTTGCTAGGAGCTTCCAAAACAGGAATACACGGCTTAGAAGGAGCCACAGTATTGAGTGACAAAACTATCCTTGAACTCTTCAAAGGGTGAATACAAGTATTTTCCCCAAGGCGATTAAGAGAGATTTGGATTGGCCTACTGCCGAGCACCAAATCATGAATTAACTATTGGATCCAGGCCAATGTTAATGAAACTTGGGGCACATTGCTAATTAATTCCCCTCCCTTGATTTCCAAATTGGTCTTTTTTGGAGAAGTGACTGTCTCCTTACATTGTGAGAAAGACTCAAGAGATTTCAATTAATCCCCAGAAAGATTTTCGTTTTCCTTGGATACCTCTTGAGCTGACTAAAGTTGTTCTTCCTTCCTGAAAAATTCTAGATCATTCATAGCCCTATCATTTTAACAATCCAATGCAATCTCTTGCACGTTTTTCCTTATTTAGTCGAGCATTATGGGAACACATTACTTTCATATGATCCAAAGAATGACAAATCGTACATGAATTTTGTTGATTTTCTACTAAGATCTCCTATAACCATATGCCAAACTTGGAATTTCTATGAATTTGATTAGGAAAAGGTTTAGAGGAGTCCAACAAAATACAAACCCTAACTAGTAAAGACGGGTTTGCAAAAAATCCCTTGTTGTGTTTCAAGAAAATTCCTATTTGATTTTCCATGTTCTCTATTATATTGAGCTCTCTATACTCCAATGGCAAAGACTACAACTGAATCCAGGCTAGAAATTTTTTTTCCATAAATGAGGCTGGGTTAAAATTTGGGGTCCAAGGGTTCATGCATAAACTGGAGCCCTCATAAATCCATGATTTAACCTTGTAAATGGCATCTCTTTGTTCTTTTGTGTGAAATAATACAATTAAAATACGCTCCTTTTTGTCTAGGTAAAAAACCTTGAAAACTCCCTCCCATTCATCAAAAAGCAAATCTTTCAACAACGGTAAATCAAGAACTAGGTCCCAAAACTTACAAATTAGGGCTCAATGACAAAGATCTTGAATTTGATTGTGGAGCTGATCCTCTAAGAAAGTAATGTTGACCATAGATTTGGTTTCCGCTCCATATCGATCTGGGATGGTTTTTACTTCCATTTGGTATTGCTCTATGAGGCTTTGTGGCTCATGTGGTTTGCTTGTAGATTCGACTTTCCGCTTCTATTGTAAAACTGATTTTTCCTTAACTTTTGTTTTTTTCTTATTCTTTTTCTTGGCTAACTTGCGCATTTTTTTCTTTGATCCATCCTTTCCCTCTGGCTTTTCCATTTGTTGTTCTTGAGCAGAATGATTTTCCCTGACAATGACTCTAGGTTGAAGTTTAGAGCCTTGCTTCTCTTCAAACCCCTATTTTTGCGTGCCCTTCCTCCTGTGTTTTTTGATTTTGTGAATCAACCCACTTATCCCTTTTGTTGTTTGGATTGAAGGGAACCCCTTGCAAAGCATGTAGGTTGCATGCATGTAAACCATTTTGTTGTCTTAGATTACTCAGTTCTGGTATCGCCTTCTACAAATTGTTTGGAGCTTTTGAACATCTAAGGACCCTTTCCGAATCTATGTAAAATCAGATAAGAAAACCAAAGTTTTGCTCACATTGCCTTACTTGAAAACCCAACTTCTTTCCATGTGGTGAATTTACTGGCCTATCATTTTCACAAATGTCAAAGATTGACTGCTTGTCTTTGCTTAAAACCCTATGAATAGAGAAAGGTCTCCAGTTTGGTCTCGAGAACCGATGATTCCTTGCTTGCGTTCTAGTATTTGCATGTTTCCTTTAGAGGTCACCAATGGGTTCCCAATGTCGGGAAGGTTTCCTATTGAAGCCAGATCTTCCATGCTACTGAAGATTCCTATCATTTTCTACAATATAGTCATTGGCATGCCATTTTCATTGTCGCCCGTGATCAACCATCTCTAGTTATTTTGTTGTTTACTTGAGGCCCTCTTTATTATTATTAAATTTTATGATAACATTTAAGTGGCCCCTTTTATGACATTAAGATAATCTTGATTTATTATTATACTCCTATTTTCCAAGAAAAAATCCCCAAGGCCCATGGGAAATGAACGATGATCATTTGAGTTTCAACTTGGTTTCATTTCGAAAAGGGGACATTACATTGTACAAGATTTATTTAACAACACAATAATTTAATCCACTTATTTGGGACTGTAAAAAAAAATAGATGAATTAATCTATTTTCAATTATAGGTTCTTTTAATCTAGAATCTGATAGTAAGATAAAGCATAATACATTGAAGGACACAAAAAATGTTCTAAAATAAAGACTAAAATAGGTTGCCCATAAAAAACAAGAAAGAGGAAAAATGAATAGATAACATACAGATGATTCATTTGAGGTTTTTGATAAGATCTCATTTAACTATGTCAAATGGATTTGGAAGGGACAAAGCATATTTGATTGACTAAACTTTTGAGGTAGCTTATCCATCATCATTGTATGCATCATCTTCTCTTGGAATCTATTTCTACAATGGTTAGGTTTGGTTAAAGCTCAGGAAGCCTAGACACCATCATCATATGGATAATCTTCTCTCATACTCTATTTCTGCAATGGTTCATCGTCTTTAGAATAAGAGTATGCATGTATCCTTCGTGATTTTGTTGAAACTAGAGAATTTGTATCGCCATCATCAGATTCTTCTAGACCTGTAGCTGCAAGAAGATCTTGGGTATTTTTTGCATCATCTTGTGCCTTATCACTCATATAATTTTCCTCATCTTCCATGGCAACATCAGGTTCCTCCATATAAGAATCATAAGCCTTGTGGTCCTTATCCTTCTTTTTCTTCTTTTCCTTCTTGTGTTTCTTCTCAGACTAACCAACCTCATCATCTTCATCATCCCTGTCCTTATGCTTACTCTTCCATAATTCCTTCACACATTCAAATTGATCCTCTTGTTGCATCACCCACTTAAGTTCTTCCTCTTGCTTTCTCCTTTCCATCTGAATCCTTCATTCTTCATCAAATTTTCATTTTGCTTCATTAGCCAAGACAAGCTAGCGTGCTACTCCCAACTTTTGATGGCTTTTTTGCTCTTCATGTTCAGTTGCTTCTCTATGAACTTTGGCAGCATCAAGAAAATGTTTATAGTATTCAACATGCAACTCTATCTTCTTCTCATCAAAGCCATGTGTATGAGGGCTTGCCACAACCGATAGTTGGATGAACACATGTAGTGCATTCATTAATTTTGACACTGCTTGAAAAACCTCATCAACAGTATGTTTTTTATTTTGAAGTGTTGAAGCTGAAATTTTTTGCATTACAACCGCAACATCAAAGCGTAACATGTAATTTGAGGGCGCCAAATGTACTACTCTTAATAATGTTCTTGTACAATCTTGCCACTATTCTGCTTCATAATGTGTTCGAGCTAAATATAATTGTAGATACTTAAATAAACCTGATTGACATTATGCATCTGATTCTGATTAATTAACACCATTTCTTCCTAAATCACTTCAAACTAACCAATTAATTAAATAATCAACATTATTTAGTTAAATTCATCAATTTCTACTATTAATCAAATAATTAAATTTATTAGATTAATTCACCTTTCTTCTAACTAATGTTCATCATATTTAATTTAATCAAATCATTTAATTAAATCCCCCAACTCCTCTCATTTGATTAAATAAATCAAACTATTTAAATTAAATGTCACAATCCCCTAACCCATCCAAATTAATTAATTTTTAATTAATTAATCCGAAACCACTTTCTAATCATCATTAACAAATCCTCCAACTTTTGTGGAAGCGATTGCCACCTATCATGGAATCAAAATGGCTCAAACTAAAGGTTTCAAGAAAGTTTTGCTGCAAGGGGATTCTCTAAACATCATTAATAATTTGAAAAATTGTGCTACAACCTCTTGGAAAATTGAGTGTTTGATTAGAGACTCTATTGGCATTCTTAAATACTTTGATAATTATTATATCTCTCACATTTTGAGCGAGGGTAATGGGCTTGCCGATATTTTTACTAATATTGGAGTTAGAGTGGCTAGAGAATGGGGTCTGAACGACCCTCTACCCATATAAGCTATTTCTACTATTAATAATTATGCCCAAATCTAAGGTGATATATGATTCATTAAGGCATGGGACGTGCATGTTTTTCATCACATGGTTGGTCATGATATGGAGGAGTGTTAAGCAAGATTTGAATCAGGTTGAATGTACGAGGATTGATTGTCATAGGGAACGAAACAATATGATAATTAATATCCTCTGTCAAGATTCCTTCTTCTCATGGATTGTGGGCATTCTCAGCACTACCATCTCAAGAATTTTCCTCAGTATTACCATTTTTTAAAAATTATCGACTATGTTAGATCGATTGCCATGGGCAGAGAAAGAAATCGTGCATAACCTTTCTTGTGTGATGTGGTTAAAACGAAGCCGAAGGTCTGGAAAATCCTGGAGAAAGGAGGATTGACACCATATCTGGAAAGATTACATGGGAATAACCCTCAGATTACTGCTCGGTTTGCCAAAAATTGGACTAGTAGGGTTTTGAAGCTCGAAGGGATGGAGTTTGATGTCAATGAAGACCTCATTCCTAACATCACTGGTCTATCAACAAAAGGTATGAAATTATTCAGGGACAAGAAGGAAGCGCAAAATGCCATGCAACTCTTTTTTAAGGGCGATGAAGCTCAAGACCTTCACATAATGAGAAGTGGTGGCTATCAGAGGAAAACCCTCAAGGTGTTGTGGGGGGATGTGGCTGAGGATATTATGCGGTTCATTTCCCTTGAAGGTCTTTTTTTTGCCATTAATTCTTATCACTTTGTTCTGCTTAACCATTTTCGCCATAAGAAAAAGATTTCCTTTCCATTTTGTCTTTTGGCCTCTCTAGATGCTGGTATTACGGATCATAAGAAAATTTTGAAGAACCCTATTCTTCATGTGGGGCTTATCCTCTTGATTTTTGATTATGCCAAAGCCTACGAAATTGTGAAGCCGCTTCCTACCCCAAAAGGTATGAAGCAAAAGTAGGAGGAGGGTTATCAGACGGTCTCTGAGGAGGAGTTGGCCAACAAAAAATGTAAGAAGAGGAAACTCATTCGGTGTCTGAGGAGGATGCGTAGTATGTGTCAAAATCTTTGGCTACCATTGATGTGGATATTCACTCCCCTATTTTGGGTAAGTTGAGAAAAGAGGAGTCGAGCCCCAACCAAGGTTATGACACTTGCAATGAGGAGCAGGATGATGAAATGTTGAGTCGCTGCAGAAAGGAGAAGAAGGATGTGGCTGGTGAGGTGTTGCCACCTCCCTCCGTTATGGAAAAAAGGGAGTTGATCATGGAAAGTAGTAAAAATTTGGTGGTGAGGTCTGCGAGTAAAAAGCTGGAGTCTAATTCTCCACATAAAACTATTGGCGGACAGGATGCTACGATTTCTCTGGTTGGGGTTAGGGATTTGTAGAAGGATAAGAAGGTTGTGGCTGAGATGAACCAGGGTGGTGAGGATTCTCCTGTGGTGAACCTGGATAGGAAAATGAAAAGGAAGGCGGTTGTTGTGGAGATTGTGGAGTCCATTTGTAGAATCAAGACGTCGATGGTTGCTAAAAAGGGAAAGGATGTTGTGGATGGTGTGGAAAAAGGTAGTACTTCATGTGAGGAGGATGCTGAGGGTAAGGAGGTTTTCATTATTGAAAAAGAAAATATTGTTGATGTTTTGAGAGCTGCCAAAGAGGGCTGCATTATTTTCTATAAGCTTTTTAAATGGATTCTTCATGAACTCAATATGACAAATGTTAAAGTGCATGGTATGATGAGAAAAGTGGATGACTCCCATGTTCAAGATCAGATTGATGATCTCATGAACTCTCTAAAAATTGTGGCAGAGGAAATGCTTTTGATGAAGCAGAATCTTGAAGAAAGAGTCCTCACCTTGGAAAATCTGATGGAGAAGTTATATGCTAATATGGATAAAGGTAGGGAGGGGACCAAATCTAGGTTCAATGTTGAATCTGTTGGTATTATTGATAGTGTTAAAAATTATAAGGAGGTTGAGGATGTTGGTGTTGGTGGCATGTTGATGGAGGGCGTGATTCATGGTGATAAGGGTGGTGAGAAGAGTAATGTTTTGATTAGTGAGGTTAATTTGGGTGAGCCTGGGGCTAGAACCTACAACAAAACCAAAGCTCAGGTTGGTGCTCCTATTAAAGAGTTGTTTGCTACTAGGGATGAGGGCCTGAAGAATGTGGTATGTGATATGGAGGCCGCTGATATTCTGAAATATAAGTAATTTTTTTGGTTGGGTTCCACCTTTTTTGTTGACTTTTTGTTGATGTTTTGTTGTGGTTGGGCTGATATGTTCTAATTGCTTGTATCTTTTGTTTCAACTATTTTTTTTATAAAGGGTTTTGGGCCCCTTCAAAACCCATTTTTTACTTGTAATCAAAACAAATCCTGCAACTTTTAACTCTTCAAGAGTTAAATCAACCCATGGTCAACTAACCAGGTTGCACATGAAATTCATTTATCCTAATTATCTAGTTCCTCTATTTATCCTCACAATGGCATATTGCAAGGAATATTCCTCTCAACCACCCTTTATTCAATTTCCCCCCAAAAAAGGCTTTAAATACCTCTTACAAAGGCATTTAGTTTATCTTGCATACCATCTTGTCTCTTACAATGGCATTCAATCCTCTTACATCCTCACCCACATTCTCTTCCATTCCATCCACACTCATATACTTATTCTTACATCCTTTCAAATCCTCAACCATTTTCATTTATTCCTCTTAAACCTCCTTTACTCAACACATTCCCAAAAATGTGCTTCACCCTCATCCAATAGAATTGTGACAAGTGTCACATTCCTATTGGTTCCCTTTTTATCCCACAATCACCAAATTATCTCATTCATCAACCCTTGAATTCTATAAATATAGGCTTCCTCTACACAATATGGATCCACAAGTTGAAGCACTCTTACTACAGGCATTTCTACTCCATAGCATTTCACCATTTTCATCATTTTAGCTAGTTTATGTTACCATTTTCCATAAAATCTCACACTTTGAATCATCAACATCATCAAATATTATCAGAGGGATTTGGAAAGGGCTTCTTTCCACATCAAAGGAGCAACAATCCCCCTATGGGATGAAGGTTTAGCTATTTCAAGTTGATTGCATGTTGTCTTTGGTTTGTTTATACTCATTTTCATGTTTTCATCTTGATTTAGCTAAAAAATTCATAGGGAATGCTTAATTTGTGTTTCTAACATGATTAATTAGTGATTATTGGTCATGTGTTAGCTTATTTCATATTTGGTGTTCACAATAATAAAATTTAGGTGTTAGTGCCAAAATAGAATTTCCTCAAACAATTTTGATACATTTTCACTACAAGCGCAAATTGTTCTTGTACAGAAAAAACATGTGCTAAATTTACCCACACACTAGGGATCTGAACAAATATGTTTCCTACAACATCTTCTTGTACCTATGTAAAAATTTCCTTTGCAATATCAAATTGACCCCTTTCGGCTAGCACAATGGTTGCCCCATTTGTAGCATAAACATTTCCTAGTCTCTATGCCAACACTTTACAAGGCATTTCTCTAGCCTTCTCAAGATGTGTTGCCTTGCTATTTGGATCCATCCTCTCATTGCAAAAAGATAAAAAATAGTTCTAATTTCCAATTGAAATTTCAACATAAGAATTCTTCACATCTAATTCACTTTGTGCAACTTTAATTGTTTCTTTTTCTTTAAGCCAGTCATCTGTTTTCAATTCCATGTTGCCAAGAATACATAAATTATTTGATGAGTTTATGTCCACCTTAACTGCATCCCCAATCAATTCTAGGATTAGTTGGATCTCATTCTGAGCCTGATCCATGGCTGCAAGATGTAGATATGCATCCACATAATCAGGAAACTTGAACAATATTAGCCTGTATAAAGATTTTCTTTTTCAGTATCATGTAGTTGTTCAAACAACCTAACAAGATTAAATAGTGTTTTGACTTTATCCCATGGTAACTCAAGTGAAACACCACCTTCTTCTAGTTGATGGAAGAATTCCATATCCTTAAAGCACACAAAAAAAACTATAGAATTGACATTGGGGCTTTTATTTATGAATTCAACCCAAATGCCATTTCCTAATGCCTCCATAAAAGTTTTGTTGAGCCAACTTTAGTTCATCATGCTCAAAATAAAGAACCCCAATGTTATGTAACAATTCAATGGGTACTTCTCTGCTCTTCTTCATAAGATACTTTGTTGTCTTAAGAGAATCTAAGGCTGCACCAAGGTCTGACGATATTAATAACTCACCCATCTTGATAAATGCATGGGCATCACATGGATCTATGTGAGTTTCCTTTCTTAAAATTTCCAAAGCCTTCTCTACCTACCCTTGTTAAGAATATATATGGCCTACAAATTTTAAGCTCTCACAATTCTTAGGGTGGACCTCCAAAACCTTTTCAAAATTTGAGAGAGAACTCTTAAGATATCCCAACTTCAATTGAACCTGTCCACAAAATCATGTGGCCTTTGGCTTTCCTTGACTGATGCCATGTAGTAGTGTCTAGTGGTGTAGTAACCACCTTTACTATGATAAGATCATGCAAGATTATAATATGAATGAGATTTCATGAGAGGGTGGTTAGTTGAAAAAAGAGCTATCTCAGTCAACTGTTCCACAAGAAAATGATGCCCTATGAAGAAAAAATGGTTTGTGAAATGATTCAATGCCATTGCATAGTACAAGTATAATTCAAAGGCTCTATGCATCTTTTCCATTCCTTCATGAACACTACCTATGATAGATGGATTAATATGGGATGAATAAACTTGATCCATGAGGGTTCAAAGCGTATTTAAGCCACTAAACATCATTCCAATAAGATCATGCAATGCAAACTAAACTAAGAATCCATTAAAACTAACATATTAAAATACAAAAGGTTCATAAACACCTATTCTAATCCATTGAAACTTATCCTATTGGGGGAATGGTGTCGCACTGATGTGGAATGGCGACCCTTTCCCAATCCCTTAGATAATGAGCTTGTTTTGATCAATTCTATTGAACAAAATAGACGAAACTGATAAGAGATGTGTATGAAAACATGGTTTAAAAGCTAAATTAACATGATGAAATTTATTCTAACAAGACATATGCTAAGATGATTGATATGGTTGTATGCAAAGCTATTCTAAATGAAGTTTAAGCTCAAAATGTTAAAACCCTAATTCCAAATATGCTAAATGGATGCACCTAAGTTACCATGGAAGCCATTAATGGAAGCTAAGCTAATATGATGCAAGAAATTAACCTAAAATTATTTCTAAAACATGAAATATGAGTGCAAGATGAAAGTGATTTTAACATCATAATTTTTCTCTTAAAAGATGGATCCCTATTCAATAGAGGCAAGCTCTATTTATAGAATAGGAAAAATGAGATTGATGGTCAAGATCAAAAGGATTAATCAACAGTCAAAATGGAAGGAAGATGGAGGCATGGATCATGGATTCCCATCAAGGGTTGAGGATGCAAGATGATATTTAATCAAGGGCTTACATTCATCCAAACAAACACACTTTCAAAACTTGCACAAGAAGTCTTGTTGAAAGTTTCTTTCAAAAAGGAATATTCCCTTTTTCAAATGAGTGAAGAAAGAGAATATTCTCATGGGTGAGGAAAACTAGATATTTAGTTAATTAAAACCAAATCTAATTATGTAAAGGAATATTCCATGGGAATATTCCTTTTTTTTTTAGGAATGTGCAAAGGAGGAATATTCCCTTGCAAGTGGGAGATTTAGATTTAATTAGTAATTTGATAATTAAATAAAGTTTCAATTATGCAAATTAGGGGAATTAGGATATTCAGTAAATAATTTATTTATTTAATGAAAAGGGAAAGTGATATGATATTTAATTAAATATCTTGGGGTTATATAATTAAATAAGAGGACTTTAGGGATTAAATTAAATAATTTAATTTATTCAATTTAATAGGATGAAATGTTAGTATGAAAGGGGATGGATTAACCTAATTAGATTAATAGATGAAAATGATGTAATTAATTAAATAGATAGGCTAATTTAATCAATTAAGCGAAAAGGGGATGGGTTTTAGGATGAAACAATGTTAGTATATCTTATTCGAGTGCATGATATCATTCAGGACATTTTTAAGTGTCTACACTACCTTTTTCACTAATTGTGAGAATCCTACAATTAAAAAATGCATAAAAATGACCACAATGATTTTTACCCATTTCAAATAGTAAAATTTCCAAAAAAATGTGTTTAAAACCTGCAAAAAATGCAAATAAAATCACGTTGATTTTTGCACCAAAAAAAAAAACCATGAGACCATAGCTTGTTGCTTACTATTATGCTTTTGATAGATTTTTTCCAAGCATCCATAGCTTGTTTGAAATCACCCATTTTAGACTTTTAGCCATAGTAGCAAAGCAGTGAATTGTTTGATAAAATGCTTTGGTAGACATGTACAAAAAATGTGGTAGCATAGACAAGGCAATGAACTTTGGAAAAAAATTCCTCAAAGAAATGTGGTCACATGGTGATGGAATTCCATGACGAATTCCATGACAAGCGAATTGTTATGTATTGTCATGGCATTCCATCACCATGAGACCGCATTTCTTTGAGGCATTTTTTCAACTAGTTCACTGCCTTGTCTATGCTATTTCTTACTATTATGCTTTGATAGATTTTTCCCAAGCATACATAGCTTGTTCGAAAGCACTTGTTTTAGGATTTTAGCCATAACAACAAGGTAGTGAACTGTTTTATAAAATGCTTTGGTAGATAATATGTATGAAAAATGTGGTAGCATAGCCAAAGCAGTGAACTTTTTGAAAAATTCCTCAAAGAAATGTGGTCTCATGGAATGCCATGATAGGAAAATGCGATTGGAAGTTGCTCCTAGTTATTAGTTATGCAATGTGAAGTAATTGCATAACTTCTTAGGTTGACTTTGTAAAAACTATATTCAATTGAAATTTTGTCATCTATCAGTATCTAGTTATTAGTTATGCAATGTGAAGTAATGCTTTGAGTTTGAAAGATGTGCAATGCAATGTAATCAACAATTTTAATTTAAACTAAAAAAATCTTTTTTTTACAATTCATTAGTTAAACTCTCTATTTTATTTTCTCTCTATAACTCTATTGCTATGGAAATTCCTTTCAATTAAAAAAAATGATGTTTTGTCACCTTAACTAGCATGTCACCTTAAGAGGTTAGCTTGTCACCTAAACTTTGGTTATATGCATGGTGTAATTTATTATTGAATGTAGTTCATTCTTCTTATTTTTCTTACTTTGGTTGAAATTAATCTTGTTTAGTTAGAATATAATTTATTGTATGTCCTATATGTTATCTAGATGCTAGACTTTTCTTGTATGTCTTAGATGATAACTTTAGTTTGTAATACAACTTCTAGCCTCCACATGCATTAAATATGCTTGTGTGAAGGAAACAATAATGAAAATATGTGATTTAATAATACATATAGATATCTTAACATTAGGTGAACTAAGCCTCTTGATTACAAACAAAGAAATGATCTCTTAGGTCCGACTGACACTGAAAACTAAAACTAAGAGAGATCAAAAAATTAGAAAATTGTTCAATCGTTTTAATAAAATGATATCTAAAATACTGCATTCATAATATACCCCTATATTCCCACCTAAAATACATAAAAAATAATCCAATACCGCAATGCAAGACCACAACTTATTATATCATACACAGTATTATGAACACATAATTGATACCAATTCATAATATACCCCTATATTCCCTCCTAAAATACATAAAAAAATCCAATTATACATAGTATTATCAACAAATAATTGAGACCTGAATTCAAGTACCAAATTAAATCTTCTTCTCCATTGATTTCTTCAAATAGATATTACAATATAACATAAGTCTCCTCATATATGTTTCTATAAATTCCTATGATGATGATATCAAAATTTGGTCTTGGTTTCTCTTTTATAAGAGAAGCAACAAGCTTCAAACTGTTACAAAATATGACATCTTTTCAAAATTCATGCCTCTTCGTATAAACTAAACATTAATTTTTCTTAAAACATAAATAAGAGAAAACAAAGAAAGTAGATAAAAAATGAAGTCTGCAACACTCGTGACACCATAGTCGATTAATCTCCATAAGGCACCCATGATCACTAAAGATCTGTTCAAGGTCCTTTCTCCATATTAGTGTCTTTGAATGTCTAGTTCTTCCACTATGACAACCCAAAGGCCTTCTATTCAAGAGGAACCAAATACTTTTTTTCCCACTCGTACACTATATAATCATTTGGCCATTTGTATTCTTGAATTTTTAATATATTTTCAAGGTGAATCTTCCATCGGTTGTCTAGTAACACCCTGCCATCCATGATAAACTTAGAATATCCAACATCCAAGGCTATTACTCCATCCGTGATTAAGTTGAACCTGTCAAGACTCAAGTCACCATGCTTTTGTATGTGAGTGATGCAAAGTGGAACAATCTAGCCAAATTCACTCTTCCATTCATTGAGGTCCTTCAATTAGTCGTCATCTTTTAATATTTTTGGCACAAAGCACTGCTTTAGAGTATGAAATGAATATATTCTTGTTCTAATATTTTGGTCGTCTACTTGTATATATTGGAATTCATCTATAACTATTTTGGCCATTTTCTCTATAGGTTTTAATATTACAAGAGCCTCAGTACTCTTCTATAAGATTATGCACAAGGTTAACAATGTGTGGTATATGGGCTACTAGTTCTTAAAAAGGGGATCTAGTATGGGTACATGTGTTTTTATTTGATCAATTTCTTGTGTCAGTGAGTTGTAGCAATCATACACACTTTTCAACTTATCCACAATTAGCTTTATCCTATGCTTGAGGACCTTCTCTAAAACATTGTAGATTTTATTTTCACTCCTTCCTTACCCTCATTGTTGGCTTTATTTAACTCTTCAATCTCCTGTCTAAGAATGCTCACTTGTTTAGTGGAAGCACTTTCTATATCAACTGGTGGTGCAAGAAGAGGCTAGTATAACATTATTTCCTTGTTCTGTGAGGGGCCTGATCCACTTTCAATTGTTCCTTCAACTTCACATTTTCCATGAACAATTTATTGACTTCATCATTCAAAAAACATGGTTCCTTTTCACACTCTCCCAATCTAGCTTACATCTACTTAACTGCAGCTCGGGTGAACATAGTTGAAAGCATTGTCATGGTTGCAGCTCCTAGAGGATACGTATCCTTTAATTTTTTCACCATAGTTGTCCCTTTCATTTCCTGCACTACATCTAGTAACCTTGGTTTTTGTGTACTCTTTTGTTTGGCCCAAAATGCCAAGGTTTCAATCTTAGGGTTATACCATGTGCCACTTACCCCTTCATCTGTGTCAAGCTCAACAATCAACATTGGTTCTTCCTGTGTTCTCACTTGATCAAGAAAAAACATTTTCTTAATTCCATACCAAGGACAATAAGTATATTACTTTTCAAAATTGTCTCTTTAGCCTCTTGTGAGATAAAATAAATATTATCAATCCTTAATTCATTAAAATTTTGGGCTACTATCTGGTCATGTTGGGATTCCTCAACTCCCATCTTATTTATTTGAACCCTCATTTCAAACTCTCTCATTTTCATGATAATCCAAAAGTCTTTAAATTCATGGGTTTTGATAAATTCATCTTCTTCCAAGAACTTGAGAGCTGCAACTACCTTGTCATCCTCATGCATTTCTCTTTCTCCTTGTACCTCAATATCGGCTCTAGCTTCAAGCATATGTTCTTCAGTTTCAAGCATCGATTGGTCCACTTCAACATCATCCTTGAAATGTCTTAACACATTAACTACTTCTTTTGTATCTCCAACCTCATCACTTATTTCATAAGAAACAAGTGGGTCTATCTCTTGTGTCTTTTGTTTTTTAGAAGGTGGTTGTTCAGGAGGTGATCCTGGAGAAGCATGACATACTAAAATAGTATCTGGAGTTGGTTCTATAATTACAATACCACTTGGCCTTTTGGGAGATAATTTGGTAGGTCTCCCCATCTCCGCTACAAACTTATCATATAATTCATGAAACTTATCAATCATCATATTAATCCTCTTGAGAGGATATGCTTCCTCTATGAAATACCCCAATAAATCACTATGCTTCTTCTTTCTTCCTTCCTCAAGCCTCTTCATAATTTCCCATTTTCTCCTCCTCTCATATACCTCTTGAGGAGTGAAACAATTTCTGATTACATCTTCTTCATAATCAATCTGGTGAGTAACCATAGCCTTGGTAAGTATGGTATTGAGAAGTTGTTCATGTGGCATTGTTTTCATTGATGTCAAAACTTGGGATCTAGAAGGTTGTGCTTTGAATGATCTACAAAAATGATCTATCCTATAATGTTACGTAGTATGGATGGTATCCTCAATCCGGATAATGGTAGTACTTCTTTTTGAGACATTTGTGGAAGATAGTTAATGTAGAATATTGAAGACTAATCTTTTGCTATCAGTTGTTGTGTCTAAAGCTTATTTCGGGTATCCTTGCTATCCATACATTCATGTAGCATGTTACAAGTTTTGGTATGTCTAATTGCATTTCTCCAATTCGTACTAAAATTGATGTTGATCAAGATTTGGTCTTGGTTGTGGCATTCCTATCAAATTAATGTTGATCAATATTTGGTCTTGGTTGTGGCGTTCCTATCAAATTGATGTTAATCAAGATTTGGTCTTGGTTGTGTTGTTCCCATCGAATCTGAAATATATCTCATATAATTAAAATTTATCTATCTTTTGGTAATAATGCTATATCTTATGTATGACCTATTTATGGGTCCTAGTGTAACATGGTAAGAAGATCCTTTATGTGCGACCTATCTTTTGGTCTCGGTGCTAGTGTGTTAAGCCTTATTAAATATTTCAAGGTTCTTCCTCAAGTCGACATGTTTTTCTAGGTTGAATCATTTTGTTCTCCGAGTGTATATATATACATGTATGTGGAACACCTTCTAGTGTATCCGAAAACAAGAAGTGTGGAATGTGCAAATAGTGATAAAGGTGCGAAGGATTATGCGACAAAGATCAAAGAAGGAAGTGAAGGCAAGTGCCAAGTAGAAGTAATATATTTTATAGAAGTAGTGGAAGGAAGGTTGGCAGAAGATTCTTAACCAAATTTGTTGCAATCAGATGTTGTGCTCTTAACTGGAACTAAATTCATACATATGTAGATGCAACTTCATCAGTTCATGTTTTATCCATTTTTGTAATCAGTGGTTTTTGTATCTTGGGCAGTGAGCCTACCGGCAATTAGACTTACCCGCAGTGAGCATTTTGGTATTGATCCCTTGTAAAAATCACCTTAACCGGTGTCACCTTAATTGGTGCTTTATAATTGATAATTAGCATTCTCCTTTGTTTTTCCCATCTTGGGATTCCACATAAATTCTGGTGTTCATTGTGCATGGTGTTGTTTAGTGCTTGCATGTTCATATCTATTTTAATTAATATATGAATGGTTTATGATTGATCTAGATTAAGTAGAGAAAGAAAAGTGTTTTGTGATAACTGATTCACCCCCTCTCAGTTATTTGGACTTTTCAACAATTGGTATTAGAGTTGTTGGCCCCACAGTTGTCGTTGCACCAAAAGATCGACCTATTAATGCCCGATACAACTACTAGAGTTAATGGATCCACAAGAGGTGGTTAGTCCATGTCACAAATCTCTAGAGGAGCGTTGACCATCTACCAACAAACTCCCCCTCAACGTTACCTAAGGGGATTCGAACCCGACACCTTTATCTTTGATACCCACTTGTTCGCCCACTATTGTCATTGCACCAAAAGATCAACTTGTTAATGCCTGATACAACTTCTAGAGTTAACGGATCTATGGGAGGCAGTTAGTCCATGCCACAAATCCTAAGGGGAGCACTAACCATCTTCCAACAAGAGCTTGGTCCCTTGCAAATAGAGCTTAACCACTTGAGGGAGATCTTGGTGGTTTGAACAGATGGTAGGAGATTCTTATTTTGAGGAAGAACTGAAGTCAATATTAAGTGATATGGAAAGTAAAGAATCTGAAAATGAGGAATTAAAAGAAAACATCAAGGAAGCAAACACTTGCATATAAAAGCTAAGGGAGAAAATATGGAAATTCAAAGCAAGACACAAAGAGGCCAGCGAGGAATTAAAGGAGTCAAAAGGAAAGTGTTGTGAATCTAAAGATTCAGTTGGATGAATGCAAGAAGACAGAAGAAAATATCAAGGACACTATGAAACAAAAAATGGAAGAATGGAAGAAGATTGATGAAGATCTTAAAGATTCCATAATAGAAAATGGAAGAATGGAATAAGATTGAAGAAAATATCAAAGATTCCATCAAATGGAAAGAAGAATAAAATGAGAAGTTAGATCAAGAGTTCAGAAGGATGAAATTAGAAGCTAGAGTGTGTGAAAGTAGCATGATTTTGGATCACTTTTGTCCCTACAAAAATGTCACAAGGATAAGGAAGGACTTGGCTTCTTAGGTGAAAACTCAAATCTAAACACTAAGGGTAAAGACAATGTAGTGGAAGCTGAACCAAGATCTAGTGTAACAAGCAAAGTCTGGAACTCTAGAAGATCTACAAAAATACCTTTGATGAGACAACCAAATGCTCAAAGGTACTTATCATTCAATGGTCACTATTTTCTATGCAAAATTTTTGGACATAAAGCTGTAGAGTGTAGAAACAAGATGGAATCGAGTATTCAATGCTTTAATTGTCACAAGTTTGGTCACAAAGCAAGTCATTGCAAAAGTCAATTATCTAATCGGGCTAGAAGGAATGAAATGAACAATCTCTTTCATGGTTATTGCTACTTATTCCATGGTTATGGTCTCAAAGCTAATCAGTGCAGATCCAGGTTTCACTCAGTTAGTTCAAGGCAAAGATGTTACAAGTGTAATGAATCCAGACATTATGCTAAAAAATGCAGGTATGTTGCTCCGGAAAGTATTGAAGATAAAAAGAAGGTTGCAAAATTAGATGAATCTAACAAGAAGACCATCACCATTTGGAAGAAAAAGGAAATGAGTGTGGAGAGTCCTTCTGTGGTACTGGATCCTGATACTAGCTCTTTCGGAAATTGAGCCAACTACCTTGGCTTGGGGGGAGTTTTGCAATGTATATCCTGTTGGTTCCCCTTCTCTGAAGTAATATTCATGTGTTTTTTGACATGACTAAGCTGGATCCGAGTGATGTTGCATAATGAAGGTTAATCCAACTGATTGAAAAGTGAAGTATAATTATTGGCGTCATTGATACATGTTTTGATGGTGAAGTCATCATGAGCAATTAAGGATAAAAGATGGAGTTTCAAATCATTTCTCATTGTTGCAAGGAAGAAGAAGAGTTTTTCACTGAGTGATAAAGGATTGAAGAAGACGAGAGTAGTGATGGAATCTATTTTGATTGGTAGTGAATCCAATGGCGGTATTCCACTGAAGCTGGAGGGAGTTGAGTTGGATGAGTTTGATCATCGAAGGATGAAGGAAATGGAGCTAGGGTTGAAGGTTGATGAATTGTAGAATGTGAGTGTCGTAGGTATGGAATTGTGGGGAGAATTCCCCTAGTTTTCTGAAAAAGAATCTATCTTGTTCTTGTTGAGCCGTTTCAAGGATGGAAACATATTTTTATACAAACCCTATCAGGTCATGTAGGAAGCCATTGAAGTTGTTACTGGGTTGTGCAGAGTTGGTGACCTCCTCGAGAAGAAAATCGTGAAATACAAAGACGTGGAGGAACTTACTAGTATCAATAAAGACCCTCAAGCTCTACTGATAAATACCATTGTTGATATTGTATTAATGTATGTTTCTTATGGTATCTCATACAAAATAAATTTCTGAAATCGTGAAGGTTCTACATCTGCTATTGTTGTGTTTCTTGCACATAAGATGGTGAAGGAAAATATACAGTTTGATCTATGTAGCCTGGTAATGGAAAACCTAATTGAGAATTTCAGAATTTCTTTTGTTGAGGGTTATCCCTTCCGGTTTGGGTCTCTACTCATGTGCTTAGTGTTCTACTTCCTGAATTCATTACCTTCAAAGGAGAATGTTAAGTGGAAGTCTGACATCCCTATCAGAAAGAAAGTTTGTAGATATATGGAATGTTTGGAAGATAAAGTAAATACATGCAAAGCTTATTTCTCATCCTTGTAGTTGAATTCGTTCTTTGGTGTGATAGTGTCTAGTGTTATGTCTATCAGTCATTTTGAGGAGGGTTCCTCCTCTAGTAAGAGGGAATTAGAGGTTTTCATTGGTGGTTCCCCTTCAAAACCTAAAAGGAGGAAAATTAACACAAAAGATATCATCACTATCTCAAAAGAGGAGAAAGAAGAAGAGTCTTTTCCTGATACATATGAAGTTCATTCAATGTTGAATTAGGGTGATATGAAAAAGATTGGTGAAATGTGGAATGCATGCTCACCAGTTAGTAGGCCTAGAATTGAAGAAGCCTTGGTGGAGAATCTACTCAAAAAGGGTATTACAATTTTTGTTGTTTCTGACTCAAAACCGGATGATCTGGTAGAAGTTGTTGAAGAAAGGTTGTTGCAAGAAAAGTCTGAAGGAGATAAATTCCAAGCTATGTCTAAAAGAAGGTGTGTCACCAGAAAATGAAAGTTATCCAAACACATTGGTGAGACAAGAGAAAGCCTTAAGGAGATGTCTGACATCTACAAATACTATCTTCGGTGGCCTACAACTGTTGATAATTTTAGAAGCAAAATTGAAGCTATTGAATTTGAATTGAATGAGATTGGGAAGTGTTTTGACTTCTTCAAAGATAAACATGGAAAATAGAGGATAAGATTTGGTGAGTTGCAAGCTTAGTTGTTGTCTACTCAGAGATAGAGGGAAGATGTGGTCAAAACCTTCTAGTTGGTTAAAGAAATTGTTGAGGTCTGGTTGGATCATCTCTCTGGGATACTTTATAACGCAAAGGATTGTGAATGACAGGGCCTGTCTCCAAACTGGTCATCTTTATTTGGGATGTTGATTCTACATGAGAGTGTGTGTGCAAGAGTGGTGCCTCTAGTGCAAGCTTGGAAGAAGATTCTTCCAATTGTGAGGGAAAGGTACAAGAAAAAATTTCATGTGAAAAGTGTTATCTTTACTTAAGTTTCTCAATGTTCTTATTTGGTCCTTTTCCTTTGATGGCAAAAAGGGGGAGAAAAGGAAAGGAAGGTAATAAAAAAAAAAAAGAGGATTTGAATTGCTTGGATAAGGGGGAGTTCTTGGAGTTTTTGGAGTTTTTGTTGTTTTTCCATCAATGCCAAAGGGGTAGATTGTTGAGAAGTTGTTGATGTGGCATTATTGTCATTGATGTCAAAACCTGGGATCTGGAAGGTTGTGCTCCAGATGATATACAAAAATGATCTATCCTATAATGTTCTGTAGTATGAATGGTATCCTCAATCCGGATAATGGTAGTACTTATTTTTGAGACATCTATGGAAGACAGTTAATGCAGAATATTAAAGACTAATATTTTACTATCAGTTGTTGTATCTAAAGCTTATTCTGGGTATCCTTGCTATCTGGACATTCATGTAGCATATTACAAGTTTTGGTATGTCTAATTTCATTTCTCTAGTTGGTACTAATATTGATGTTGATCAAGATTTGGTCTTGGTTGTGGCGTTCCTATCAAATTAATGTTGATCAAGATTTGGTCTTGGTTGTGGCGTTCCTATCAAATTAGTGTTGATCAAGATTTGGTCTTGGTTGTGGTGTTCCTATAAAATTGATGTTAATCAATATTTGGTCTTGGTTGTGGTGTTCCCATCGAATCTAGAATATATCTCATATAATTCAAAGTTATCTATCTTTTGGTAATAATGCTATATATTATGTATGACCTATTTATGGGTCCCAGTGTAACGTGGTAAGAAGATCCTTTATGTTGAACCTATCTTTTGGATATGGTGCTAGAGTTTCAAGCCTTATTGAATATTTCAAGTTTATTCCTCAAGCCGACATGTTTTACTAGGTTGACTCATTTTTTTCTCCAAGTGTATATATATACATGTATGTGGAACATCTTCTAGTGTATCCAAAAATAAGAAGTGTGGAATGTACGAACAGTGATAAAGGTGTGAAGGATTGTGCGATAAGGATCAGAGAAGGAAATGAAGGAAAGTTCCAAGTAGCAGTAATCTATTTTGTAGAAGTAGTGGAAGGAAATTTGGAAGAAGATTCTTAATTGGATCTACTGCAATCAGTTGTTGTGCTCTTAACCGGAATTGAATTCAAGCATATGCAGATGTAACTTCATCAGTTCATGTTTTGTCCATTTTTGTAATCAGTGGTTTTTGTATCTTGAGCAATGAGCCCATCGGTAGTGAGCCTTACCTACAGTGATCATTTTGGCATTGAGCCCTTGTAAAAATCACCTTAACTAGTGTCACCTTAACCGATGCTTTATAATTGAGAACTAGCATTCTTCATGGTTTTCCTGTCTTGGGTTTCCACGTAAATTCTGGTGTTCATTGTGCATAGTGTTGTTTAGTTCTTGCATGTTCATATATGTTTTAATTAATATATGAATGGTTTATGATTGCTCCAGATTAAGTAAAGAAAGAAAAGTGTTTTGTGATAGTTGATTCACCCCCCCTCACAGTTATCTAGACTGTTGAACAGATGGTGTGTCTTACAAAATTCATGTGGCCCTCAAGGTCAAAAGCTCTTTTCTTTCTAGACTCTAAAGAGTACCTTGCTTTTAGATAATTCTATAACTCTTCAAGTGTATCAGATCCCACTGCTAGTCCTCGACATGTCAAATTGGGTAGAAATGTACCCTTCCTTTGTTTATGCATGACATCCTTTTCCATCCATAGAATCTTCCACATGAACTCTAAAAAGGATAATCAAAGGGGGGAAACTTTGGCATTATATGTGGGGCAAGTGGGCATCCATACATCCTGATTATTGTGATATCTGGTAGAAAAAACCAATCACCAAAGTTACGAGTATGCCCTTGCTCAAGTTTCAAAGCTAAATGTCTTAACAGTTGTAGCACAAGTGTGTGTAGTCCTGGTGGTGGGTGGCCAAGAACTCTCATAATTCTATACACAAATTCATAATGGAATATCACATAATTTAAATTCTTACATCTGTTGTCCCATATATAACACCATCGTTACATTGGCAGCGAATTCCCCTACTGGTCAATATTACCCAAACACATCCTTTTGGTCCATCTATATTTATTCTGGTATAATATCAGGTGGCACAACAAATAATATTGCTTGAATGTTATGGGGGATTTATTTTCCCTGACTTGTAGAAATCCTTCATGCAATGCTTTCTCAAGATATGAGGCAAAATCATATTCAATGTTTGTCTCATGGTTTTGGATCCTCAAAGCCATCATCATTAAACTAATTGCAATTCACTCTTCTGCATCTATCCCAAGTACTTGACAAAGATCAAAGTAGGTTTTCTTGAAATAGAATTGGAAACTTGAGACGGAAAATGGTTCAATAGTAGAATGGGATATAGGAATCACCCTATTGTTCACACCCCTTTTCATGTAAATGGGGAGTTCATCACTTCTATGGGTTATCCTAAATCTAGTGTATTCTTCTTCACTTCTTTGCAAATAAATTTTAGTCAGGGCTTGTTTTTTTAGGTCAAAACATTCAATGGTGGTCACTTTAGTCAACACAACTAATTGTGAACCATCTAGCAATCTCATAGACCTAGTAACGAGATGATAACTCTGAGCCAATACTTTGATGAACTCTACATCTATAAAAACATTTGGGACAATTAACTTGGCCAAATATAATGCCCATGGATTTGACACCAAAATCTTTCCCTCCCTTTTTTCATAAAAGTACCAGAACAATTCCCACCCGAAGATAGGGATAAGGGCATCTCTACAACCGTGAGCCACAGTTTCAAAAATTTCTTAAATCCTCTCTCAATTGATTCAGGGAGTATATCTTGGATAAACTATTGTAAGGACCTCTTTTTAACCTTAGATTCTTCCTTTTTAGTTTCAGGTTCTTTCTTCTTGGGCGGCATGATGTTTAACTATCTTACTTCTATATTTTAAAAATGCAGAATTCTAAACAATCTTGTACTTGTAAAACTTATTTCACAACAAGTTATGTGCACTTACCCGGGTTACAATGGTTGCAAAGCTTAACCTGCTTGAACTCCCAGCTCCCCACACGATTAATTTTTCAAATGATTGCAAAGAGAATGTTGAATTCTTGGTTTAATGGCTTTTGAGCTTAGTCATGTCGATATTAATATCAGCCTTACCAAAATATTTTTCTCGTAGTTTGAGTTTGAATATGCACCATTGATTTTACAAGATCAGAGGGTTGATGTGACTCATGCATTTAATACCGCTATATCACCACCACTTTCTATAACTTTCATGGGATAGAGGGGTATATACCGCTATACCGCATGCTTCTTTGCATTTCACCATGGTGTAGTGAGATCCTTACCTCTATACCACAAGCTTGACTTGTTTAACCCACGATACTATGGTTTACATTAACGGTCACATATGGCTTACCCCCATACAACATGCTTTTTCATATCCTTCTGCGGTATAGTGGTTCATACCGCCCTACCGCATGCCTTTATGATCTTCCTTGCGGGGTGGTGGGTCATTCCCTGAAGGGAAAAGAATGCGGATCTACTAACCCAACAGGGCGGAATACATTCCCTTAACACCTTTACTTTAGGGGAGATAAGCAAAAATGAAAAACTAATAGTTTCAAAAACTTATAGAGATGCATACAACCATGGCAATGAGAAACCAGAAAGATAAACAAACAAAGATGACATAGTATTTACGTGAGAAAACCCTTTCAGGTAAAAAACCCACCACACAAAGTCAAATCTATTGTATTACAGTAATGAATCGATTACATACAATATCCAGACTTCTTTGTTTAGCTCACAATCACCCAGAGAGTTTCAGATTCACTGTTACAATGTTTTTACAACATACAGCTCAAAACCCTCCTCAACAACTCACGTCCTTCTGTTCTTCAGCTCGCAACTTCAAAATTTCTCTGCAACTTACAACTCAACTCTTGGCTTGTATAACTTATAACCTTTTGAGAAATAACACATCTCTCATCCATATGTAACCGACTCAAAAGAGTAATGAAGTCCATCCTCAAATCACGCAACTGGTTGAATCTAACAGATTTCCTGCAATGAGCCGACTTTGTATTCAAAGCCATTACTCAAAACGGTTGAGCTCGCCACCCTTCGTTGATAAATGCAACTGCCACAATAACTATCTTGGTATCCGTCCAATCACTATTCAACTACGTGCCACGTGTCTAAGACCCATCAGCAATCGTAGCTGACAGAGCAACCACAACGGTCAAATAGACATCGGGCGCGACCAAGACTTCAAGTCATTTCTAACACTGCCAGAGTCGGAGTTGGAACAGGAGTCAAAACAGGACTCCACTGAAAATACATACTGTCGGAGTCGGAGTCGAAGATGGAACTGGAGTCGAAACATGACTCTACCAAAATTTTAGGTTCAGGAACCATTTCGGTTCCGCGTCCACCCACGGAAAAGGGGAACTCATTGGAAACAATTCTGACCGGGTAAAGTCAACCCGGGGTCAAACCAAGATGGGAACATAAAAGACCTGAGTCGGAGTCGGAGTCACAACAGAAACAAAAAACAAGACTTCACCAAAAAATTCCAAGATCAGGAACCAATCCGGTTCCAGTTCCGCCTTCGCCAATTGCAAGAAACAACAATCCAGAACTAGGACAAGGCGGAGGAAAACACCCTGAGGAGAATCCAAACATCCAAAGGAACTAGATCGTAAAAGCAGGAGTCCAACCCGGAGTCGGAACAAAAACTGAAACAGGAACCTGACAAACGGACATTGCCAACTTCCAAAACTGGTTCCACCTCCGCCAAAACCTGCGAAATGAAGCGAAAAGAAACAGACGATAGGAAGTGGAGTCGGAGCAGGAACGAGAACCGAAACTCGGAACTTAGGCAAACAGAACAATGCCAAGTTCCATCCCGGTTCCGCCTCCGCCAGAACTTTGCACACAACACAAAATCACCAAGGCATGAAAATGAGGACTTCAAGCTGGAAGTTGAGACATAATTTCTCAACAATCTCCCACTTGGTGAACACTTCCAACTTCCTAAAAACATCAAACCTTATTGTCTATCATAGGCCCCAAGGCCCATCGATTTTGTGCACCATCTGAACTTGTCTATGCTAACCGGCTTTGTCAAGGCATCTGCAACATTCTTCAAGGTGTCAACCTTATCCATACTGACCTTGCCATCTTCAACCATATCCCTTACAAAGTGATATTGCACATCTATGTGCTTGGTCCTGGCATGGAAGGTCGGATTCTTTGCCAAACAAATGGCACTTTGACTGTCACAGCAGATTGAAATCTGCTCAGCATTAAATCCAATGTCTGAACACAAATGCCTCAGCCACACTGCCTCCTTGCAAGCATGAGTTGCTTCCATGTACTCTGCCTCTGTCGTGGATAAAGCAACTACAGCTTGTCGCTTGCTCATCCAACTGATTGCTCCACCATTAAGCATGAAAGTGTATCCATTGGTGGATCTTCTGCTGTCAATGTCCCCTGCCCAATCAGAGTCAACATATCCCTGAATGCAAAGAGCCCTTTGTGATGTAACCATATTGCCATGGTAACACAAAGCATAATCTGAAGTACCCTTCAAATACCTGAACACTCTCTTTACAACATCCCAATGTGATCTCCCTGGATTTGCCATAAAACGGCTTAGAACTCCCACTGCTTGGGCAATGTCTGGTCTTGTGCAAACCATAGCATACATCAAACTGACTACTGCACTTGCATAAGGCACACTGGTCATGTCCTCCATCTCAGTAGCAGACTTTGGACAGTCTTCAACAGATAGTTTCAATCCTTGCATGATTGGAACAACTAGCTGCTTGCAATCAGTCATGCAGAACCTCTCTAGAATGATTTTCACATACTTATTCTGACTGAGTCAAAACTTTCTGCTTGTTCTATCCTTGGTTATCTCCATCCCAAGAATGTACCTTACTGCTCCAAGATCTTTCATTTCAAACTTAGCAGACAGCTGAGTTTTAAGATCAGAAATCATTGCCTTGCTATTACCAATGAGTAACATGTCATCCACATACAGAATAATAACAAGCACATAATCATTCTCACATTTATAATAAATGCAATGATCAGATTTTGATCTAACAAACCCAATTGACAACACAAATGTGTCAAAATTCTGGTACCACATTCTAGGAGATTGCTTTAGACCATAGAGAGATTTATTTAACTTGCAAACCATATTTTGTTTACCTCTTTCAACAAAATGCTCAGGCTGGGACATGTAGATTTCTTCTTCCAGCTCACCATGTAGAAATGTTGTCTTCACATCCATCTGCTCAATTTTATAGTCATACACAGCTGCCAATGACAACAAAAATCTGATGGATGTCAGCTTTTCTACAGGGGAAAAGATCTCTCCATAATCAATTCCCTCAACTTGGAAAAAACCCTTTGCAAGAAGTCGTGCCTTATACTTCTCCACACTGCCATCAAGGCCTGTCTTCCTTTTGAATATCCACTTGCAACCAACAGGCTTTTACCCTTTAGGCAGTGGTACCAACTTCCAGGTATCATTCTTTTTCAAGGAATCCATCTCCTCATTCATGACTTCCAGCCAAGACTTTGAATCAGCCATGCTGATTGCTTCTTTCAGAGTCCTAGGCTCATCAATGCTAGTAAATAAGGCATAAGCACAATTTGAATCTAACATAGAGAAACCATACCTTTCCGGTTGCCTTCTTTCTTGTGTAGATCTCCTTAGAGGCTGAGGTTGTTCTTCATCATCAGAACTTCTAGAGCTGCTTGAGCTCTCCTCAATCTCAGGTACACCATGCAGCTCTTCCCTTTCTGGAGTTTGGGGAATCTCAACTGCATCCTTCTTCTTGTCACTTTGATTTGTCTCAAGCTGTTGATCACTTACTAGAGGTTTCAGCTCATGAAATATCACGCTTCTGCTATACAAAACCTTCTCAATAATAGGGTTTCAAATCTTGTATCCTTTCACACCAACTCCATAGCCAATGAGAATACATTTCATAGCCTTGTTATCCAACTTTGATCTCTTTTCATTTGGCACATGAACATATGCCTCACAGCCAAATGCCCGAACATGCCTTAATGAGGGTTTCTTACCTGACCATGCTTCCAAAAGTGTCTTATCAACAAGCGTTGAACAAGGAGATCTATTGATTAAATAACATGCTGTAGCAACAGCCTCAGCCCAGAACTTCTGCTCCAGACCAACACCACTCAGCATACTCCTTGCCTTTTCCATCAGTGTCCTGTTCAACCTTTCAACAACTCCATTTTGTTGTGGAGTATAGGGGGTTGTCTTATGCCTTTTAATTCCATGATCAGTGCAGTACCATTCAAAATCTATAGAACAAAACTCACCTCCATTGTCTATCCTTAAACACTTTATTTTCCTTCCAATCTGATTTTCAACCAAAGATTTGAACTCTTTAAACCGACTGAACACTTCTGATTTACTTTTAAGAAAGTATACAAATGCCCTTCTCAAATAGTAATCAATAAAAGAAACATAATATCTAGACTTCGATAATGAAGGAACATTAACTAGACCAAACACATCAGAATGAACATAATCCAGTATACCAGAAGATTTGTGAGGACTAGAGGAGAAAGACGCACGATGTTTCTTTCCATAGATACAATGTTCATAGAAATCAAACTCAAGGTTACAATCATCAAGCCCTTCTACAAGGTTTTTAAACCTTTCTCACCAATGTGACCAAGTCTATGATGCCATAACATAGTCTTCTCTGCTGAGAGTTTTACCTCCAAAGCATTTGCAAATAGTGAAGAGTCTTCATCTTTCTCTATAGGTGCAAAAATACATGACTTTATAGAGGCACTGTTACAAAGAACAGGTCATGCATCTAGCTTGTATAGAGTGCTAGTACAAACACCCTTAGCTAACACCATTGCACCTCTAGCCATTTTACATTCCTTACTAGAAAAAGAAACTTCTACACCAGCATCATTTAACTTACTAACAGAAAGAAGATTTCAAGCCAAACCTGGGATGTGAAGAACACCACCAATTCCTTTGACTCTCCTGTCAGGAAACTAAATTCTGACCCTTCCTCTGCCAACAATCTCTAGCGTTGAATCACTTGCCAAGTATACCTTTCCACCATCATACTTCTCATACTTTGAGAACCAATCTCTATTGGATGTCATGTGAAAAGAGGCACCTGAATCAACTAACCAAACATCATTTAATGCCTGGGTTGTCAAGGCTGCTGCAATGAAGGCATCTACATCACTTTGAGAAGATTCATTGTCAGAAGCATTCTTCTTCTTCTTCTCCTTGCAGTCCTTCCTGATATGACCCGGTTGCCCATAGTTCTGACACTTTACCTTGAAATTTTTACCAAGAGACTTTGATCTCCCTTTAGACTTGGATTTCGACTTGTTGTCTTTCTCCTTTGTTCTACCTTGAATAGAAAGAGCATTTTTGGCCATCTCATAAGATTTCCTTTGCATTTCTTCAGACAGAATCGAAGCAACCACATCATCAGTCTTGAAAGCAGTGGTTGTGCTTCCAATAGCCATCACAAGATGATCCTAGTTGTCAATTAATGAACACAATAGGAGCATGCAATGATCTTCCTCCTCAATCTTTACACCTACAGATGCCAGCTAAGTAACACTCATATTAAACGAGTTCAGATGGTCTGCAACAAATGCACCTTCATCCATCTTCAAGGAGTACAACTTCTTTCTCATGAACAACTTATTTACCAGGGACTTTCCTTGGTAAATATCACCAAGCTTCTTCCATAAAGTAGTTGCAGACGTTTCCTCATGAGCATTCAGGAGCACAGAATCAGCTAGACTCAGTCTTATCAATCCTCTTGCTTTTCTATCAGCAAGATCCCAAGCTTCTTGGGTCGTAGTTTGTGGCTTAGTTCCAGACACTGCAATCTAGAGGTCTCTATCCACAAGCAAGTCTTCTATCTTGAGTTTCCATAACTCAAAGTTGCTACCATTAAACTTCTCAATATCTATTCTACCAGATGTACTCGCCATCTCACAACAGAAACAAGTTTAACAATGCAAATCTCCCACTGAAACAGTATTAGTGCAAAAAACTAATTCGCCCTAACAAGGATAACATGAACTGGCCAAGCTCTGATACCACTTTGAAGGGAAAAGAATGCGGATCTACTAACCCAACAGTGCGGAATACATTCCCTTAACACCTTTACTTTAGGAGAGAGAAGCAAAAATGAAAAACTAACAGTTTCAAAAAGTTATAGAGATGCATACAACCATGGCAATGAGAAACCAAAAAGATAAGCAAACAAAGATGACACAGTATTTACGTGGGAAAACCCTTTCAAGTAAAAAACCCACCACACAAAGTCAAATCTATTGTATTACAGTAATGAATCGATTACATACAATATCCAGACTTCTTTGTTCAGCTCACAATCACCCAGAGAGTTTCAAATTCACTGTTACAATGTTTTTACAACATACAGTTCAAAACCCTCCTCAAGAACTCACGTCCTTCTGTTCTTCAGCTTGCAACTTCAAACTTGCTTTGCAACTTACGACTCAACTCTTGGCTTGTCTAACTTATAACCTTTTGAGAAATAACACATCTCTCATCCATATGTAACCGACTCAGAAGAGCAATGAAGTCCATCCTCAAATCACGCAACTGGTCGGATCTAACAGATTTCCTACAACAAGCCGACTTTGCATTCAAAGCCATTACTCAAAATGGTTGAGCTCGCCACCCTTCGTTGACAAATGCAACTGCCACAATAACTATCTTGGTATCCGTCCAATCACTATTCAACCAGGTGCCACTGGTCCAAGACCCATCAACAATCACAACTAACAGAGCAACCACAATGATCAAACAGACATCAGGCGTGACCAAGAATTCAAGTCATTTCTAACACTGTCGGAGCCGGAGTCAGAACAGGAGTCAAAACAAGACTCCATCGAAAATACATACTGTCGGAGTCGGAGTCGGAGTCGGAGTCGGAGACGGAACTGGAGTCGAAACATGACTCCACCGAAATGTTAGGTTCAGGAACCATTTCGGTTCCGCATCCGCCCACGGCAAAGGGGAACTCATCGGAAACAGTTCTGATCGGGTAAAGTCAACCCGGGGTCAAACCAAGATGGGAACATAAAAGACCGGAGTCAGAGTCGGAGTTGGAACAGGAACAGAAAACAAGACTTCACCAAAAAAGTCCAAGATCATGAACCAATCCATTTCCAGTTCCACCTCCACCAACTGCAAGAAACAACAATCTAGAACCAGGACAAGGCGGAGGAAAACACCCCTAGGAGAATCCAAACATCCAGAGGAACTAGATCGTAAAAGCAGGAGTCGGACCCGGAGTCGAAACAAAAACTAAAACAGGAACCTGGAAAACGGACATTGCCAACTTCCAAAACTGGTTCCACCTCCGCCAGAACCTATGAAACGAAGCGAGAAGAAACAGACGGTAGGAAGCGAAGTCGGAGCAGGAACGAGAATCGAAACTCGGAACTTAGGCAAATAGAACAATGCCAAGTTCCATCCCAGTTCTGCCTCCGCCAAAACTTTGCACACAACACAAAATCACCAAAGCATGAAAATGAGGACTTCAAGCTAGAAGTTGAAACATAATTTCTCAACATTCCCCACTATACTACACCCTTCATTTTTCCTTCTCGTGGTATGGTAGTTTATGATGTATTTAAATTCTCTCATACCACCCAATCACGTCCTCATCATAATACTTCCACGATATGGTGGTAAATATATTCATGTTTTCTGTTACACACCGCTAGCCCACCAAGGGTTCAGATTACTATTGAGGGATCATGGTAAGGGATTGTAAAGGGGTTTGGAATGTTTTTAGCTAGACTTTTTTTTTCTTACGTATATATGATGAATTTTTGGCTTTGTATACGTCTTTTAGTGTCAGTCATACTTAAAAAAATTATATTTTTGTTTACAATGGGGAGGCTCAGTCAAAAATAAAAAGGAATATAAGGGTCAAGGCTTAGGTCATGGAGCTCAAGGTTAATTGTGATGATGGAGCTATGCAAAATTTTAAGGTTCTAACACACCTCATGATGAACTAGACTATGTTTTCCTTCATCCTACTTGTGTTATGTTTTTATGAGTTCTTTTGTTGTGAATATATCCCTATGGAAAATTTGTCTGATACTTGTAATTGTAAACATCTTCTTGGTATTTATTGCAAATTTCTTTTAATCTGTAAACTAAATTCTATTTTAAGTTTCCATTTGTAGTTATCAACAGATTGGAAAGTCAACAGTTATCAACTTATGAACTCAATAAAGTTTTATTGATTCAAGTTACTAATTTATACAATATTGTTTATTTAGACTTTGGGAAATGAAGAGAAGGACTATAAGGCACAAATTAGATGATAGGGATCATAATGTTGAAATTCTAGTGACAAAATATGACTATGTGCATAGTGAAACAATGGCCAAGAATAATGAATATTTATTGTGTGTTGGTTTGACAAGTGAGCAAGTTGTAAATCAACTAAGTAGTATATTATTTGCTTAATAATGTTTAGTGAAATTTTATAGGCAAGATCTTTATGTATATAAGACATAATATGATATTTTTTTTTTGTTTTATAGGCAACAAAAAGAGTGCAAAGAAAATGTGGAGAAAAAACAAAAGGAAAGAAAAGATATCATGTTTCCATCTCGTAGAAGTTAATGCTTTTGTGATTCAACAAATGCAGTTGGTGAAAAAAATAGTTGTGATGATGTGTAGCTTGGTATAGCACATGGATATGTGTAGCCTGATATAGCACATGGTGATGTGCAACTTGATATAGCACATGGTGATGTGCAACTTTGTGATGATATCTTAGCACAAAGGTTAAGTGGGATTATTGAGCAACATCAAAGCAAACAAACAACAGGTTTTGTAGAAGATTTATTCAACATTAAAGGATGTGTTTGAAGTGAAATATGTAGAGACCGGCACTGATCTACCTACTCATACCACACCTGATGTGGCCAAGGAATATGGATTTTTGGTTAATGAAATTCATGAAGAGAGACTGCTATTTGTATTTGATGTGCCTTAGAATGCATTTTTTGCATCTAGGACTTTTGATGGAACTAGTGGATCAGCCAAAAATACTATTAGTGGTAATTTAATAGAAGATGTGGATGCTTTTTTCAAAAGACAAAGGTTGAGTCAAGATTTGTACAAATCTACAGGGAGGAATGCAAAAGAAAGAAAATTAGAAGGAAATAATTCATTCTTGCTTGAGGTATTGAGAGATGGTGAGCCCATTGGGCTAAATGCTGCAAAGTGGGCCACCGAGTTGGGTGTAAGATGTAGGGCCCATTTGAATATTTGCAAATCAAGTTTTGCAGAGAAAGATCCACGAGTTGTGGAAAATGTGATCCAAAAAATGGAAAATGCTTCTACGACTATTGGTGGACAAATTTTAGAAAATATTACAAGCAAAAGATGAGAATTTTGATAAACAATTATAGATACAATTGCAAAACAAATAATCATGGAGGGAAAAGATATTTTAAGACTCCACTCTATCTCCCAAATAGTGGGAGGCATTGAGAGAAAGTATGCATTTCAAAGAATATTTGGCAAAGAGTAACAAAGGCAAGAGAACAAGAGATAATATGAGGGTTGGATAGACATTTGGCCAAGGCGGGTTGCATGCCAAAATGGACAAATTTGCAGTAAGTGTATGGATTTTTAGTTCAATTTACATTTTGTTATTTATTTTTATTTTTATTTTTTATTGAACTGACTATATGTTGAAATTGACATTGTATTTTAGGTGGAAAATAGTAATAGAGAAGCAGGTGTAGAAGATATTGTCAATTATATGGCATCACTAGATCCTAGTAAATCTAAGAGTAGGATGAAGTGGAAATCTAGTTCGTCAATAGAGATTTCACAAACATCTATTCAATGCCTAGTAGGAGCCTTTGTAGATCATGTCAACTCAAATGAATTAGGGTACCAAAAGGTAATGAGTTACATATTCAATCTCACTCAACAAGCTTCGTAGTTGGTTGTATCTATTAACCCTATAATTTTTGCATGGAATGAGCATAAATCCATGGATTTAGATGAGGTAAGAGGGTCTATTGATCTCATTTCTTCTTGTTTGGAAATTCTATATATAAATTCCTCTTAATATGTAGATTATTGAAATCTGAGCGTAGGAGAATCCAACCCAGTTTCTTTATTGTTGGAGTGATCCAGAAAATGTTCTTTTGGACAAATTTATAGCTTGCATTCTTTACTTTACTATTGAATGCTTTGTATATTTTTTTGCACGATGGTTAAACCACATGCAGAGAAATTTTATCAAAGCAATAGGAAAACAAAAATGCCTTCATGATGTCAATAGAGCTACCGATATTGATAGTGATGAAGTGGACAAGAATGTGTAGCACAATCATCTTAATTGCCTTGCAGTTGAGGTAATTAATATAATAGTTGCCAGTTATCTGTCCCAATGTTTTGTCATTCTTCATGCTTAAAATGTTCTTTTGGACAAAAAATTATAGCTTTTTCATTCTTTACTTGACTTATATTAATTTTTGCATGATGACTAAACCACATGATGCAGAGAAATTATATGAAAGCAAAACGAAAAGAAAAAAGGCCCTACCAATAGAACTCTTTGCAAAGTTGTACAACTTCATGTCTGCAATGATGTTGATAGTTATTATGATGATGAACTCGATGAGCATGCACATGATATTCAGTGGTAGTCATGTTGAAGTTGAGGTGAGTGCTATGAAACCACATGCAAGTAAGTACTATTCAAGTAAGTAATTGTTGTTTTATTATGTAAATAAGGGTAATCATTACCTATTTGATAGAAGCTGATGTGTATTTTTTTTGTTTTTGCAAACATTTATTGATAAATTCCAAGAAGGGGATAAAGTTGAGGTTTTGAGTTCATTTGATGGTGTTGTTGTGGGCATTGGGTGGATTCACTCACTATCTATTATACATGGAGTCAAATTGAAAGGAACGAGAGATGCAAATGTAAGTATTTTAAAGGTCAGAAGTAACATACCCCTTGATTATGCAGACAAAGTAGATGGAGTTTTATGTCTGAATTAGAAAGAAGGGACCTTCACAAAGTGGCCACTAAAATATTTGAAAAAAATGGCATAGTTGATGTTTATGATCTTGTAGTACTAGTTGTTAGACAACTTGGCTCACTACTTTAGGCAATAGTTTGAATGTGTTGTTCAAGGATCTTAGTGTTTTTTTTCAATCCGTAAGTTCAGAAGAGAAAAAGGAGGGTTGGCAGCAACAAAGTGTGGAGAGTGAAGTTGCAGACAAAGAATGTAATGAGCCTGAATAAGTTGAACCCAAACAAAAACCAAAGAATCTGATTTGGGTGTACATTTTGTGAGTAGAACAAAGAATATTCTATATTACTACACCTATAATGTAAAACCCCTTGATTATGTTTTTTCTCTTTTTGTTTGTGTTCTACTCATTCAAACTGCTGCATTATAGAAGAGGGGATATGTTGTTTTGTGAGCAGTAGACACGAAGAATAGGTGTGCAGAAAAAGAGTAAATACAAAGTAGATATAAAGAGGTGCAGAGAAGATAAAAAGCTACAGAGAGTGCAACATATATGTATGTGTAGTTGCAAATAAGTTGCAACATAGAATTGTCATCAAAATTGTAATATCTTGCATAAGAAAAAAAATGCATTGTAACTCAGTTTTCTCGATCATAGTAGTGAGAAACACACTTTGTAAAACATTTTTCAAAGCAAAGACACATATTTATGTCTTGTATTTGTTGTAAGAACACCTTTTATGATCAATAAAATTTTAGTATTTTGCCTTCTTAATAGTTGTTTCATTATGTGCAAATGAATGATTGATTATGTTTTTATGTGTTTTTATATGTTTAAACCTCAATTAAAGCATTGTCTCATTTCCAACACTTATAGGCATAAATTAGTGAACAAAAACAATTAAATAAACTACCAATTGACTAAGTATTCTACCAACAGACAAAAATCAATGAATAAATATGACTAAATATAATGATTATGCAATTAATAAAAATGTATCAATATACCTACCAGTTGACAGAAATAAGTGAACAAAAACAATTAAATAAACTACCAAATTGATCAAAATGATGATTAAAATTAATGACTAAATACACTACCAATGGACAGAAATCAGTGAATAAAAAATGACTAAATAAGTGACTAGTTAACATCAATCAATGACTAAATTAACGAGTAAATATATTAGTGAATAAAAAATGACTAAATAAGTGACCAGTTTAAAACAATCAATGACTAAATTAACGACAAAATACAATACCAAATCGATCAAATTAACAACCAAATCAATCAATCAAATGACTAAATTAACGACCAAATCGATCAATCAGATGACTAAATCAATGACCAAATTGATCAATCAGACGACTAAATTAACGACCAAAAATGGTTTAGTCATCAATTCAGTCGCGTTATAAATGAATGGCAATAAACTACTAATGGTCACACGACCATGTTCGGTCGTTTATAAGTAGTTTTTAGTAGTTTTTTCAGTCATATATTGTTGTTTATGTACTAGTGATGGTTATTTGAAGTCATGGGAGAAGATTAAAAGATATTTTAAATTTGGAGATGCGAAAAAAAGAACATATGTTGTTTTTCTAAAGCTTTGAATATTCTAAATCTTCTTGTAAGGTTCCAAGGAAATGAGGATTTTATGAAGTTAAAATGGAAAGATGATTCCAATTTTGATCAAATATCCACTAATAAAATTTATGTGATGTTGACAGATACTAGGAAGGTGATTAGTTGGCTAAACCAATGCTAGAATTCAGACTTGTTAGAGTCCAAATAGGATAGTAGATTGAAATTTATTTGGTCCTCTTGTGTTGAGCCAAAAAGTATATGCTTTAGATAGATTATTTTGATTAAAAAGTTGGTTGTGAACTCTAAGCGTGAATTTATTAGTATCTCTACTAGGATTCAATCTATGTGTGATAAAACTAAAAAATTGAACACTTGTTTTTTGAGTGTAAGTTTACCTTATCTCTTTGGTCCTTATTTTGTGGTAATCAGTTAGGGTGGGATAATAGGAAGGGATTTGCTTGGTATTAAATTTTGTGTGGTTATGTGAATGAATTTACTACTGAGATTAATAAATTTTGGCTTGTACTAAATAATGATATTTTATGGAAAAGGAGAAACAGGGAGGTCTTCTAGGGTAAATGAAAGTGCCTTACTGGTTTTCATAGCAAACTCACCTCTCTGAATATTCTTGTAAGTTTTAATAGTTATGGAGATCCCTAAGGACAGATTCGTGATCTTGCTTAATGAAGTCTTGGTATTGGTTTACAAGGAAGAGATTTCAAAAGACATCACTTCTCTCCTAGGGGGAAACAACTCATATAAAAAGGAGCTAGCTAGCTTGAATGAATATCTAGATTCTCAAAGGATTCAAAGACCAAGAAATAAAATTAAGACAATCTTGATTGCCACTTCTAGATATGAACTAGTGCTGAAGGACCTAGATCCTAAGGACATGGCTAATTCTCCAATTGGAACATTTGTTACTGATTAATATGAAAGTAGCAACACCCAAAATTTTGTTGGGAGTAGTTCTATCTTAGGTGTCTTTTTGATGACATTGTGAGATTGTATTATTTTTTGTATATCCTATTGAACTCTAATCGATTTTTGATGCTATATTGATGCAATGGTAGCTCCATATATTGTAATCTCTTTTTTATGAATGATTCCTATTATATAAAAAATGGGTTTATAACAATTAGTTATAGCTTACTAGTATTAAAATTATATTTTTAATAATAAAATCATTTTTTATTTATATTAAAATATAAATTAAATTTACATCTAAGGTGAAATTTTAAGTGTTGATTTTCATATTCTTAATTGTGGACTTTTATCTCTATTAAATTAAATAAAGTTAAATATATTGATTACGTGGACGTGTTAGTCAAGTTGGCCCGTAATAAACAAAGTGATTTAGTTAAGAGATAAGGCCCTCCATCTATACCCTTAATAACTTGAACTAGACTATTTTTAAAAAATTATTAATAAAAAATAAATTAAATATACATATGTGTTTATTTAAATTAAATTTACATTAATTAATTCAAATTAAATTTACATTAATTAATTTAAACAACTATTTTTTTTTCAAGTTTAATATGCCTCCAAATTAAGTTTATATTAAGCATAAGTAAATATTCAAACGTTAGGTTTTGTGTATGGTGTTTAAGTACCTAGCTATTTACGACCTTTTCATTACCTCGGATAGCCTCCCATGATATTGTAGAAACATTGCAGTCCTATATCTATTGTAATCACATTATAATTAATAATATTATAATTATAATTAATAATATTATAGGCGTTCCTCACCTTTTCCTAAAAAAAATATTCAAACATTAAAAATAAATCTCACATTGCAGTTCCAAAACTTGACATTCTATCTCTATATAATATTTCTAGAAGGAAAACATATGTTTTTGATATAAAAAGCAGCAAAACTAGGGTGTTATCCCTTTAAAACAAGGCCCAAAGGCCAACCAACAACAAAGTAACAATTTTAGCACAGACACAGCCAATCAAAAGATCGAACCATGCACCCAAACCATCTAAATCAAAAAACACAATAAAAGCGAGAGAAGAGTAGCCAAAGTTCCAGTAAACAGTAAGAGAGAACTATCAAACCTATACTAACATCAACATAAATAACTAAAATACTAATAATCTCCATCATAAAATCCATAACTTCATAACAAGTTTTAATCAAAGCCCACCAGGGGCTATACCAGTCAGCATAAAACATATAACTCCTAATACTATCAGCATAGAGAACAAAAAGGCACGATGGCCAGAAAGGCCATTCTCGATCAAAATGGAACATGTCTCGCGTCCCTAATATTTCTTTCCACTACATGGCTTGATCAAAGTTATAGTAGCCCAGTCTTTGATGAGGAAATTGAGAAGATCCTTTCGTTCGGTGTCCTCCACAACAATGTTAGAAAAATTATCCTTCTATAACAGGCACAGAGTGGTGGTAGATCTGTGCATGATCTTTAGAGCAAAGCGGGTGACATCCTGAAGCCACTTTTCTAGACTCTCCACTTTGTCTTTAAGTTTGTCAACCTCCTCCTAGACAACATCTTGTTTTCTACTAGCTTCCTCCATGGGGGCCTTCCCTTCAGCAATGGTCGAGGCCCTAGTCTTGACTCCCTTGGCCCTAACACTGGAAGGACCCATAAAACCATTTTTTAAACTCTCAAAAACATGGGAGGAGCTACTAGCAGAAGCAAAAAGGGCTTCGTCCCCCCATCCTTTGCATCCTTGATTTTATTCTCACTTTCCCCCCCATAGTCAGAATCAGAGGCCATTTTGGGACTCTTCTCCCTTTTAGGTTTAGCAATCAGATGATTGGACCTACGAGGAGTACTGGTTTCCTTAGTAATTTCAATATTGGAGTCAACTTTCTGAAGTTTGAATTTTGTTTTCTTGGAAGCTTTGGATTTAACTTTAGGGGTAGGGGCAACATGTTTCTTCTCCTTCTTGTTTCCAACAGACCCATTATTAGGGGAAGTATCCTAGGGAGGGGTTTTTAGGGCTGGGTTTTTAATGCATTTTTTCTTGTTGGGACCAGGGGTATCCATGAGACTGGAAGACGACAGAGTAGAGGAAACGGGGACTTCATCGACAATAATGGGTCGAGGAGGGTGTAGAGCAGGGTGAAAATGGTAAAGTCTAAACATAAGCCCCTAGTGCAGAATGGTATAGTTCCTTTCCAAATTCAAAGCTTCGACCACATCATTCACATAATTTTCCAAAGAGTGCAAAAGGAAGAACGAAATAGAAATATTATTATGATTCCTAAGGTGATTGAGAAAAGGAAAGTGGTAAAATTAGTACACATCGAATCTCCCTTCAAGAGTGAAGTATTTCATCACAACCATATAAACTCTATCCCAGGGTTCAAGAAGTTGCTCATGGTTGTAGCCACCCCAGAGTTTGACAGGCTTCTCATCACCACAGAAGAATTGGTTGAGACTAACTTGGTCAAACACTTTGGTAGTTTTCTTCCATTTATGCCCATCCACAGTCAGACCAGTGACTTTAGCAATGAATTCCTCATTCAATTCAAAGGAAATACTTCCCATAGTCACCTACCTTTCAAACCACGAGGTGACAAACTATTTGGAGAGGCTTGCATCAAACCCTGGCATACATTCCATGAACTGGGTAATTCCTCCTTTACAAATATGCCAGACCGTGTCGTCCATCTTCCATTCATCAATTTATCGGTCTCAACTCGGACAGGATCACCCCCCATGACCCCAACAAGCAAATGGTGAGACGAGGAAGTAGTCGCAGAGCAGAAGCAAGGTGGAAGATAAAAGAGAATATGAGTTGCAGAGCGATGAAACCCCAAAATAGTACCAATCACCACAAAAAAATAATGAGATAATAACTGGCCATCCACAAAATTATTACAAATAGTGTCATTCCTCATAACCAAACATAAAGTTGGAAGTTCCCTCATGCGAGAGGTCCATCACATAATAAAACATGGCGACGTTGATAGGAGCGGACGTCACAAAAAATCTAAGAAAATCGGCAAGGCCGATAGAAATGACACAAAAATCAAAGAGGTTCAAAAAATAATGAACCATTCAGCCAGAAGACCCATTATTAAAAGACACGGTGGCATTGAGGCAAATCGAGTACAATCCACATGGCCATTCCAACTCATGACCCTTCCTGTACAACAATGGCTAGCATTTGAAATTCAAATTCCCACCGATACGAATAACAAAAGATAGCCAAAACCAGGCCTAAGTAACGAAACAAAATTTAATGGTTCCCACGATGAACAAAGAAAGACTCATCCCTCAGGAGTCAAACCGTAGGAAGAGGCAAGGAGCTTTTCTTCCTCCAACAATGGAGCCCCTCATGATCAAGCCCCAGGGCAGCCAGACTGTCAGCAATCACATTTCCTTCCCTAAAGACATGTTGTGGAGCGAACTCCTCCAAACCAGAAAGGAGGGATCTAATATCATCAATTATCCCTTGAATTAGCCATCCAGCTGTCAAAGTACCCTTCGTGGCTTCAATAATCAGTCAAGAGTCACTTTCAATTTCCAAGGTTCAGATGTCGATTGAAATCACAAATTTAAGCCCCCACAGTAGTGCCATACCTTCCACCTGGTTATTTGTGTGTTCTTTTAAATTTCCTGTGTAGCTAGCGATTAGACTACCATTATGGTCCCTAATGACACCACCCCTAACCGCATTCCCAACTCTAGTTGCCCCATCAAAAGTCCCTAGGAAGTTTCCAAACTCTAGCAATTGCATTGTCCCAGCCCGTAGGGGGGCAACTAGGAGTCCTCCACCTACAAACATAGATATTGTCCAATAGGAGTTTATTGAGTGCGACCAGCACACTTTCAATACTACCCTCTTTATCCCTGAAGATCTTGTTATTCTTCTCCTTCCAAAGACACCAACAAATATGAGGAGGAATTTGCTGCCAAAGTTGTTTGATGAGGGGATGTTTTGAGGGGCACCACCAACTAATAACAGACTGTTGAGTATCCCTGCAAAACACCCATTAGATGTTGAACTTTTGAAGGACGTTCTGCCACACTTGGGAAGCAAATTGACAATGGATGAACAGATGAGAAATTGTCTCCTCCTCTTGTTTACAAAGAGTACACCTGTTTGGAAGTTGAAAACCCCTTTTGACAAGGTTGTCTAGAATTAGAATTTTACCATGAATAGAAGCCCACCAAAAGAAATTAATCTTTGGGATAAGTTGTGGGTTCCAAACCTTTTTGCAGCACTTCTCATCACCCTCAAATTTTAATAACGTATGGTAAGTAGACTTAACCGAGAAGGCCCTATATGATTCTTCATCCAAACTAACTTGTCCTCCTTGGGAAAAAGAGGGAGTCTCACAACGGAAATCATATGTTTATAGCAAAGAATAACAAAATATTAATAGATTGAAACAAAAATTTACAATGCCATGAACATGTAAAATAGTTGAATCAATTTGTATTATAATTAACCCATGTAAAAGATTTCATCTATCAAAGTTTTCAAAGATTAGATCTAATTCAATCATACATTAAAAAAAACTTAAATTTTGATATATGCTCTCACATAATATTATAATCATACAATAAAAACAAAACTTCAAACATATATATAATCCAATTATTATCCTGAAAACAAGTGAATAAATATTTATTTATAAGATAAAGTTTTGATCCCTTGTTAAAGTCCAAGCAATAAGATTTGACTATAAGAAAGCAACCAAGCATTGGCAATAAAATAATACTAAAATCAAGACTTAGGATGCCATAGTAAGTAAAACCACCCACTCGATTTGATGGCATTAAATATATTATTTGTGGGTCTCACGTGGATAACATCTAAAACAAAAAGTACACCAAAACTAATAAAGAATAGACTCTTAAGAACACGCTTTCACATTTAAATGTGTTATTTTCCAAAAAGTTAACGTGTCGTTTTCACAAGTAATGGACTTACCTATTTCTTTCTATGCTTGTTTGAACTTATTTTGATTTTTTATTCTCAATGAAATAGTTAGTATTTAAATTATATATTTTATTTATTAGAGTTGGGTGTTTACCTTGACCTGTATTTAAATTTGAGGACTCCTGAATTTTCTAAGGATCTATATTTAATTTTTCTTATGGTTTTGAATTTTATTCAAGATGTTTTTTTTGCAAATTCCTTTTTTTATGGATTTTAGTTGATTCAATTTTGATTTGTTCTTATTCATTGATTTAACCATGAAATAAAAAAAATTGAATGTTAATGTGTTACATAAAAGGATGCAGACAATTTTTATTATTTAGTTTTTTTATGATCTTGAATTTTATTCAAGATGTTTTTTTGCAAATTCACTTTTTATGGATTTCAGTTGATTCAATTCTAATTTGTTCTTATTCATTGATTTAATCATGAAATAAACAAATTTGAATGTTATTGTGTTATATAAAAGGATGTAGACCTAGGTTTTTCAGTCATCTAGGAATCACATTGCAAAAAAATAATTAGAATCGTGCATCTACATCATAACTTCAATTTATGCATTTATAAGGATAGACACATAGAAATTTACATGTTTCTTGTTATGTTTTTTATCGCATCAAACATCATTGGATTGGTTTAACAAGGCTTAACTAAGACACACCATGGGAAGCTAGTTGACTTCCCTTCCTAGCACAATAACCTATACCAATTCTTTTAGCACCACCTTGTCAAGAATAATATATGTGAGGACATCTATAAACAAAACATGCATAAAGCTCAAGGCCATAAATATGAGGTTCAAGTGAGAACTTGTGGGATTGAACCTTGATAAATAATCTAGTCACTTTTACAGTTTGTCAAAGCTTGCTTAATACATATTTGATTTTTTATTGCAAAGATGAATTACATTTTCAAAATATTCCTCCTCATTCATAAAGCTAAGCATTTGTATCTTATTTTATTGAGTTTAGCATTTATTTCAGTACTTGTTTTTAGAATCAACTCAAATATCTAGGGTAATTGGTGAACCTAACTCTCAAACCTCTCTAGTATTTTTATTGTTCCATATTTCAATTTTTTTATCTGAGATTTCTATCTATTTCCACCCTTATTTCATAAATAAAATTAGTGTACCATTGATGTTTATACTTATTTTTACTTGTTATTAGCACTTTACTCACATTGGTGCAACCAACATTCCTTACATTCCCTAGGATTTTACTTTAGGGTTTTGTTATTTACCTTGATATTTCTAATTACTTTCATCTTTCATTTCAAATTAGCTTTGTATTTGATTAGGATTTAGATCTCTCTTTTTTTCATAACATTGTCAAACTTAAATTATGGATTATTTTTTTCCTTTCCAGCCACAAATATTTCCTCATTAACTATGTTTTGTGATCTAACGTTATATTCATGTGATCAATATATCTAGTTTTGATGCTTTATATGATTATACTATTACTCCATTTATTTATAATGGTGATGTTAATCTTGGTGATGATACCCTTCCTATATTTCTTGATAGTTTCATATCCCTAGGTTTAGTTTTTTATGTTTCATCTCATGATGATGTGTAATATGATGATACTATTTTAGCATATCATATGATTTCATGGATAGTAATTATTTCCAATTTATTTTTTATGCATTACATGGTGATATTTCTTCTCTTAGTGATGATTTAACACTTAATAAATTCAATGGTACTAATGATGTATCTTTACCATTTAATTCATTCTTACTTGTATATTATGAACATATAAATGGAAATGTATTATTAATAAATTAATTTGTAAGAACTTTGATTGGTGATCCATTGCAATGGTTGATTTATCTTGTATTTATTATATTTGATTTATCACATTATCACATTATTCTATTATGTATTTTCCTAGTCTAGAGTTATCGTGAACACTATGGATTTGTCCATGCTTTCTTATGCTACATATTAGACACTTATCCATCCACTTCATGTAATGTTAATATGGATTATACTTTCTCTCCTCTCAATAATCCATTTATCTTTCAGTTTATCCAACCTAAAAGAGGTTTCTCCCTTTTTAAAATAATCCTTTAAACCTTTTGTGTTCTAGGAAATACTAGATACATCTAATCATAGGCATATAAGAGTTCATAAGAAATTTACCTCATAGAATTATCATGTGATTGGGAATACATATGAGCAAAATTATGTAAAAAAGAGATGTATCAAATCAAATAGTTTTTCACACTACAAATCTTAATTCATTGCCTCCACCTAGTTTGAAAACTAAGTCCCATAAAGACAATAATTTAATTGATCAACTCCATTACCTACACCTAGTTTTGCAGTCAAGCTAATTATATTATTTGGTTGTTGTAATGGTGAAAAATTGAAATTGCAAAAAAATAACATCTTTAAAAGAATCAAATTTCAACACTACCTCAAATAAATATCAAATACCTAAGTTTGGGTACAAAATTAAGAAAATGATAGGAATTAGAAAGAAATAAACATCTAAACAAAAAATTTAAGTTATTTGAAGCTATGTACAATAGGGAAAATATTTAAAATCTACTTCTTGAAATGACAATGACATGCATAAAATCTTACTACAAAAAATAGAATAATGGAAACAAAGGAACCTGAAACTAGACATAAAATATCTCTTTTTAGGACTCTATCGTATAACATGGACATCCTCATGAAGTGTTGTTTATGGCTTTTCAGGGGATAATGTATAAGATTGTGCTTGTATTTCTTGATGATATCACTATTTTTTTAAAGATGCTAAAGAATACTTTTCTCACCTCAAGCAGATTTTTGACAAGTTTAGGGAGTATGGAATATCTCTCAATCCAAAAAAGTCTATCTTTATTATCCATGAAGGTAAAATCCTTGGTCATGTGGTCTCAAAACATGGAATCACCATGGATTCTGAAAGAGTAAGTGTCATTCTTTGTTTGTCTTTATTAATTCATACAAAAGGTTTGCAAAGTTATCTTGGAAGAATCAATTTTGTAAGAAGGTTTATACCTGATATAGCAAACCTTTTGAAGCCACCAGCTACTATGTTGAAAAATAATGTGAGATTTAGTTGGAAAAGAGAAGGAAAAGTGAGTTTTGATCCATAAAGGAGGCCATAGCAACAAAATCTACTCTTGTAAATCTTAATTTTTCTAAGGATTTCATACTATATAATTTTGGCAGCTTGATTTTCTTGATGGAGATCTGCATGAATAAATTTACATGGAGCATCCACAAGGATTCATTCAATATTCTTCATTGGTTTGCAAACTAAGAAATTCTCTCTATGAACTCAAATAGGCTCCACAAGAGCTTGGTATGCCAAAATAAACTCCTTTCTTCTCTCCATTGGGTTTTGTGGATGCCACTCAGATCTGAATGTCTACATCTTACAGAAGGAGGATGCTCTTCTCTTCTTTTCTCTCTATGTTGATGCCTTGATTGTCACTAGGAGCACTTCATCTATCATTGAAAGTGTCAAGATTGCTTTGTGTGATCAATTTTCCATGATTGAATTGGGTTTCTTACACTAATTGCTTGGGATCTAGATCACTCAGACCTCTTCCAATATTTCTCTTGTACAACCCAAGTAAGATCTTGATCTTTTTTCTCATTTTCATGTGGTTGATTTTAAGCCTATACTGACTCCCTTTTTATCTGCCTAGGATCAATATTGAGACAAAATGTTTCACACAACTAGTTGATGCCACTTTGTATCATCAACTTATTGGTAGCCTTGTCTACTTGAATCATACTCACCTCAACATTTCCTTAATAGTTGAAATTATTTTGCAGTTCATGACAAAACCCCATGAGCTTAATTGGAAAGCTACCAAGCATTATATCTATGGCACTCATAGGTATAGGATTCATTATTCAATAGGCACAAGTTCAAAATTACTTGGCTACATAGATTTTAATTGGGTTGGTGATCTTGATGACTACAAGTCCACATCGCTACAATTTTCACTATGGTTCTAATCCCTTTTTTGGCAGAGAAAGAAGTAACATACAATTTCTCTTTATTCAACTAAGGTTGAGTATCAAGGAGATGTCAATACCACCATTGAGGCTATTTAGCTTCAGATTATCTTCATTGAACTTGGAATCAATTTTCAAAAGTCATTTGTCATGTATTTTGACAAGCAAAGTGTTATCTAGATCTTGAAGAACCTGGTCCATCTTCAACAAATCAAACACATTGAGATCCATATACATTTTTGTTGGGAGTTGATTTAAGAGAAAGTGATTGATTTGAACTACTATCCTACAATGGATCATGTTACAGATATATTCATAAAACCCTTTATTGAGAGAAAGTATGTTCATCTTTAGTCTCTCTTAGGAGTGTGGGAAATCTCTTCTGGGGGGGTTACTTAGACCTTCTTCATTCATCCTATCATGAGGGGGTTTTTTCCCATTGGGTTTTCTCCTTATTTATAGTTGAGAGGTTATTATGTATATGGGTACCTCATTAGGCCTAGAAGCCGAGAGCTATCTTTGTATATTTGTATTGTCTACTGCCTAAGTTACACTTAAGGGGGGTGTTGGTGTGAAAGGGGTAACTTATATAACTAGTTCATTTCCTAGCTAGTTATCCACTTAGGTCCTCTTTACACTAGATTAAGTTTACATAGGGATAAGGTTGTTTGGATTTAATGACCATGAGTTGTCACACCTCACGAGATGACAACACTTGTCACAATCTTATTACATCATATTTCTCCCCTTGGTCTATATAACCAACGGTTTCCATTTGTAATCTCAATTATCAAGTTCATTGTAAGCTTTGCATTCTCTTGAGTAGAATATATTTTATTCTTGCTCATTTTTTATTTCTATATCTACTTTCCTTCATTCATTTGCATCCTAGGTAGGATTTTCAACCAAATCTTATAAAAGATAATGAACCTTTGATCCCCATGAAGTTGAACATGTTTCAAGATTGATATAATACACAATTTTCTATCAAGTTCATGTTAATAAAGAGAGTGGGGTGTTCCTTTCTCTTTTACAAGCAACCATTATTTCTTGAGATTTTTTCTAATTTTTATTAATAATTAAAAATATGTTTATCCTTTAGCAGGATTTTAACAATATTATCATGTTTGGATGAAAGTCTAGAGTTGTGTCCCACTTTGAGCAAGGAAAATAGTTTTAGGAAAAAATATTACCTTTGAATCTATGTGGCACAAAGAGTTGATTAAAAATCCTTCGATCGAAAATATTAGCTTAATATAAATCTAAAATTAGAATTGAAATAGATATCAATTTGTATAGAAGGTTTCAATTGATTTTTTTTTTTGGTGAGAGTTTTGAATGAAACTATCTAGCTAGCAACCATGTGGTAGCCAAACCCCTTTTTTGGGACGAATTCACAAAAATTTAAGTGTAGCTCCAAATTTGTCCAACTAACAATATTTTCATGAAAACTTGAAAATACACTTGATAGAGCTCAAAGCATAGAATCTAATAATATTTTGTATATTTTAATTAATTTTATATGATAATTTCTAATTTACTCCGAGTAATTTTAATTAAACATAAGATTAATTAAAAATTATAATATATATACTAAAATGTATTTTAAATTCTCCAATATGGGTCATTTGAGGAGAGAGAATCCTCTCCAATATGATATAATTTTTTTATGATAAAAAGTTTATAAAAAAAGTTGCATCCCATCAAAACTATGATATTTCAAATAAAGTTAATTTTTAAAATGTATAAGATTATAAATATTCATCAAAAAATTATTTATTTTCTATGTACTAGATATTCAAGTTAGCTAATTGAGAAAAAATGGTGAAAAATTAAATTAACTATAATAATAGTTACGTCCCGTTGACCTCACTTTCTTAAAAATATTTCAACAATTAAACTATTCTTTTAATTTTATTCAAAAATTTATATCTAACTAATTTTTAAAATAAAAACAAAAACTATAAACATAAATTAATTAAGAGTTCCACATTGTATCAATTTCCTAACATTTTAAAATTGAGACACTCCAATTCAAAAAATTGCATTTATGTTGATCATTTTCTTTATAACAAGACACAACTTTTAACTTTCAAATCGTTTAGAAAAAATAATTTATATATACATCTCATCCATGAGAGAAGAAGAAAGACGACCTAAACCCCCTCCAACAAAACTAATGAAAATTAAATAACCACAAAAAATCAAAATAAAAACAATAAAATCCTAACAAAATAGTACATTTTTTAATACCCATATTCTTATAATGTAAAGAAAAGATCATTTTTTTTTTCTTTAGAATATTAAAGAATTTTAAAAAGTTGACAAAATACTTTATGTATAGGAAGTTCAAACTTTAATTTTCTTATTTGGTTTTAGGTTTAATCATCGTAATTTAATGAAACAAATTTTTAAAAGATTGTATAGAATTGTGTATGATATGTAATTGTGTATATATTAAATTTTGGAATGGTATGATGTGATTCATAAGTAGGGAAATATAAGTTAGGTTTATGGTCTATTGTGCATAAATATTTTAATAAAATATTTTATTAGAGAAATAACTGATATCAATTCAATTTATTATTAGATATAATAAATAAAAGTATATTTTTTTATTAATAATTTATTTTAATTTATCAATATTTAATATTATATTTTTAATGATAAAGTAAAATTATTTGTTAATATTTATGTGAGAAGTGTTCTATAGTGGTAGTAAGTACAAAATTTCATGTCATGATCGTATATTCACAAGTTAAAACATAACTATCAGTCATATATTTAAAAAAATAAAATGATTGTTGACATAACTAAATAAATATAAAGCAGAATACAAGATTAATAAAAGAATGAATCGTGGTCTTTCTAAAAATAAATAGTTCTTCAAATAAAAATAAAGTAAAACAATATAGATACAATAAAACTTACATATCTTTATGAAAATTACAAGAGATGTCATTCTCAAGATACTTATTTTTTATTGGATTTATGATTTAAGTGGAATACACCTTAAGAATGATATCTCTCAATATTATATATATATTTTTCTAAAGATGAGCATGCTAATATTTGCAACATATAAGATATTAATTGAGTCCCTAATATTATTTTAAGATAAGTAATGCTTACACATTTAGATAAGGAAATGCTATTTATGCACTCCAAAATTTTAACACAATTTAACATCTTAATCATTTGGTTTTTAAGCCATTTGTTAGCCACCTTTGCATACATTATTACCCTTATGCCTGTAAATAATCATCGCCTCTTTATATTAATGAAGTCACCACTTACAATACGAATAATAAAGCAACAAAAGCGTAGAAGAAAATAAAATATGTATCCATTATAAATTTACCTTTAGGATTTACTTTTTTATTTTATAACTTAAAAATACATTTCTATTTTATCTTCTAATATTGAAACATCATTTAATATTATCCACCATTTTCATGAATCGAGGATTCAAGAGGAAACCTAGAAACTATGAAGTGATGAAGAAAAATATTCCTCCACCAAGAATCAAAATCCCTTAAAATTCCTCTTGGAGTGAAAAAACTTAAAATCAAAATGACTTATATCAAAGTAGTGATGACAATGAAATGGAAAAGCTTCATAACCCAATGGCTATACCTAAGGATGACACTCTACTAGAAGGGTGGTATCATCAATAAGATCCTTATGTAAGTCAATATCCATGTTCAAATATGTATAAAGGTCATATAAGAAAAACTACGATAGTAGAATCAACCATCAAAAAATGATCCAACACATTGGCTATATCCTCATCGCATGAGTTTAACAAAAAATGAATTGAGAGATTTGATATTTACACATCAATCGATAAATGAGTAGAGGACTTAGTAATTGGCTTGAATGATGGGAACTAAGGTTTGATGGACATGATGGGTGTTTCCCACATGTCTAAACACTACCATAGAGAATTTATCCCCTTTTCTCAATAAAGGAAAAAATAGCATTGAAGAACCCCTTCTCACATGGGTAAATCTCCATTTTTCCCTTAATGAGAGGATGCCAAAACTATAAAATCAAGTTGTGGAGATCTATGAGACCAAGCCACAAGTAATGAAATTACTAATCAAACCTCTTTTTGTAAAATTATATTCACACTCAGTTACTTCCTCCTCAAAGAAGACCATTAGAATAAATTTGGAACAAGACAAAGAAAAGACTACCTACCTAAGATATGAGTGAATCCCTACATTATTTGGCATGTTAATGTTAGAAATTAAGGTAATATTGTAGCTTAAAACTTGTAAAATTATGTGACTGTAGATCTAATTAAGTGTTCTTTGTTCCAATTCTTTGTGTATTATTAATATGTTTAGATCAATTTTACCAATTGTAGAAAGAGACAAAAGATTGTAGAAGAATGAGATAGATGATAGAAGTGACACACCATATATGTGGAAAAACCCTTTTAAGAAAAAACTCCACTAGAATTAATAGTTCTTGTATTATTTAACCTTAAAACAAGATTGCAATAATATTGTATCAATCCTTGATTGATAAGCTTCCTTGCCTTCAACAATCCTTCTTCACAGCCTGCAATAAACTCTCATAGAACTCTCATACACTTGATACAATAAATAGACAATTATAAGCATGTAAAACTCATAAGAGTTGTACAAAACATTAACATGAAGCTCCTCATAAAAATCTATGCCTAGATTGGGCAAGTAGAGTTCCACCATGTAATTTGAAGTCAAACCAAAGTCTTCCTCAATTTAGGCACCCCAAACTAAACACTTAACTGAACTTTGGTCAAGAAGATATCTTGGAAGCTTCACCTCAAAGTTGGCGCCTAAGAAAGGGCCCACTTGACTAAGCCTTGTAAATATCTTCTCATGCAAAATGTGTTAACTAAAAGATGCCAACTTGGGTGCCCACGGTGGACCCACGTCAATCTTAGTTAACTGAAACATATCTCTCCACCAATTCATGCAAACATTATGCATGATTGATCATCCCCACTTAATTGAAAGTATCCACCTATTATTTGTCATGCAATTGAATTCACTAGTCATGCAACTCAAAGTAACTACATGCAACTGAAGATAATTGAACCATAATTGAACTAAACTGAACTAAACTGATACTAAACTGATATTGAACTAATAGTGCCACTCCACTCTTGTAAATATCAATCCCTATTTTGTAGGAACAAGACGTGCATTACTGAAGTGTTATCAATCCTCCAAACAGTTAATTGAAGCAAGGTGGGTTCCACCTTCCATGTGGGCGCCCCATGTGCTCCTATCTTGTAGGATATCTTCTTGGACATCCCCACATGTTCCTATTATTTAGGAATAATCACAAATGTCAATTTACATGTTCGTTTCATTCAAATTTAATCTCTTTTTAATCCTAGTGTTGGGGAACACTTTCCAAGGACTTAGGAGATACATGAAATATGTTTGAGATTGCAATTAAATGACATCATATTACCAATAGTTAAGAGTTATAGAAGCAACCACTACATAAGAATAATATTAGGGAGCCTTGAATTTCCCTAAATAAATTCCCATCAACTTAAACAACTCATGAAAAAGCTATATCATGTGATGGCTAGACCTAGAAGTAGGAAAATCTAATCCTATAAATAGGGGGCGAGAAGGAAAACCCATAGAGTTGTCACCTCAAGAGCACATAAATCCATGCAGGGAGAAGCACAAAAAATAATGTAAGAAAAACCTCTAGAATTAGGACCAACAATCATGGAGAGAGTAAGAAAGTTCCACTTAAAACTAGTTGGGAAAACCATTCACCAATTTAATAATACATGTTATATATAATACATAATCTAATAAATGATGTATGCATTGAGATATAATATAATATAATACAAAACATTAAATTATACATATTAAATAATATATAGTAGATTAAATTATTTTTAAATAATCTATAGTTTTTAATAAATAGTTTACTTTTAGACTTATGGTGTACAATTTTTATTTTAAAATAAATTGCATAAATACAATAATTCATGAAAAATAATTACAATCTAAATTATGATATAATATTCCTTTAAGTAAATTAGAGGCTTCATAGTTCACATCCATAGTCATAGCATCCATTTACTTATCTTCTAATAACTTTAGTCTCTTTAACACCCCTCTGTTTTGCTTTATGGATTGGACATTGTGTCCTTGTCTTGTTTTGTTTATGTTACCGGATACTCAGATACTTTATCTTGTGTGTGTATTGGATCACCATTTATTGAGCGATAAACTATTTTATGTGATGTGATTTGGTTTATCTAATGATTTATGTTACATGTTTTAATGGTGTAATGATGTTAGTGATATAACATGTTAGTGCATATGAGAATATTTAATGTATTGTGAAAGTGTCAGTTTTGTTGAGTGTATTGGTGAAGGAGACGGATTCGCATCACTCGCTTGCGAGTGCCTTGTGATTCTGTGATTTCCTCTACATGGTGTGTATTATATGTTGTTTATATGATATGATGTTGGTTATTATGTTTTAGGATTGCAGGTACATGACATCGACTCCACCTGGTTTCACAGGTCTGAGCATGTCGATCCAACGGTTAAGTTGAAGGGAGATAGTAGCTAGGTAACATGTGTTAAGTCTACACCCTAGCCATAGTGTGTCATCAGTCATCTATGTCGAGTAGTTGTTTGCCTTACTTTAATGTTATTTAATTCTGAAGGATTCTTGATTTGGAAATAGATGTTTAGAATAATTGCATTAAATCATGTTGATGGTTATTTATTTTAAATTAAGCAATGTGGATAAAAGTTTATATTTAAATTAATTAATTATATTTAATTTATTTAATTGATTAAATTTAATCCAAGAGGTTGAATCTAGTTATTAAATAATTAAATTAATTAATTAAATGTGATGCAAGAAAATTAAAAGAAATAAAAGAATTAAAATGAACTTGGAATTTAATTTCAAATTGTGGAAATTTAATTATTTTGGAATTTCATTTCAATTAAGTTGGAATTAAATTAGAAATTGAAATTGGATTTTAAAAGCAAAGTTGGTTTTCAATTTTGGAGTTAATTAATATTTAGATGTTTTAAAATTGGATATTTGCATGCAAAATTAGATTTGGTTGTGCAAGATATTTTCAATTAGGCCTGCATGTGTGAGTTTAATTGATTAATGAAGGATGGGTTGAAAAATTCATGCATAGAGAGAATTTTGAAGAGGGAGAAACTTCTTCTGGTGTGAGAGAATAATTTTGGGAAAAATTGCACAGAGGGTTTGAAGAAATTCTTGGCTATGGATTTATTTGTAGTTATTCTGGAAATCTTTGTGGTGTTTTGTGGATTGCTTTCTTGGTTGGAATCATTAAATTGTTGAATAGAACTGGAGAAGCTTTGGAGGAAGCTCTGCATCAAAATTTTCATTACCTATAGCTTCTGGAATCAGGTTTTCTTCTGTGTTTACGTTTTGTTCTTTGAATGCTTTCAAAATTGTACTGATTAATCAATTTGTTGTCAAATCTATTGAGAAAACAAATTTGTGAATAGAAGAAAGAAATTAATTAATTAATTTAAAGCTTTTGTGATTTGGGAAATTGTGAAAACCTCTGTAGAATTTAGTTTATTTGAGGAAATGGATTGTTTTGCTACTTGATTCAAATCTAGAAGTTGAACAATACATTTAGATTGTTTTTAGATAATTTAAACCTCTGTGGAAAAACAAATTTGATTCTAAAAAACTTCTGATCTCAATTTAGATCCATTTGATTTTATTATTCTTCTAATTGTTCATGAATTCGAGAAAATAGTTTAAAAGAATTAATTCTTAATGTGAAATTTGACTTTTTATAGAAAATCTCTTCAATTTGTCTTGTAGTGAAAATTATGGGAAAATATATATACATATATATATATATATATATATATATATATATTGTTAAATATATATATATATATACATATAATATATATATTTATTATTGATATTGAAAATTTATTTTTAACCCCTATGATGCCGTTCGTACGACGCTTGTTTTTGGGAAATCGCAGAATTCAATTAAAAAAAAGAAAAAGAAAGTAGCAAAAAAAAGAAGCGAATGGTATTCACTGTGTTTGTTTAAGGCTTTGTTGGGCCTTGGTTTGGGGTTTGGGAAGGATCTACCTCCCCACAGCTGCACCCATAGGGAGCGACTGTGTGGAGGGAGACCCCCTCCACACCTCCCCTTGCCTTTCCCGTGGGAATATGGGAGCGGCGTAGGTACAGTCGCGCCCCCTCTCCCTTACTTGTTATGCCGTGCCCTTGGAGGAGTATGGAGGGGTCGGCTGTAGTCGACTCTCCATACTGTATAAACTTTTGTTTAATTTTTCTTTATTAAACCCGCGGCCTCGGGAATGGTGGGGTTTGTATTTTAATAAGTTTTTTTTTTATGACTATTAATATATGATATGTAATATATATTTGTATAAATAGATATTTGTTTAAAAGATTTAAAATATATTTATAAATTGATAAATATATATATATTGTATATGTGGAAATTTAGAAAGGAATTAAATATTTTAATTGGATAATAGGAAGAATTAAATGTTTAGTTGGGAGATTGAAAATAATTACTTATAGAGGACTTAAGTTGGTTTTTAAAGAAAACGTTGAATTCAATTTAAATTGTTTAAATTAATATTTCTTATAATTGTAAATTGAAGACACTTATTTAATTATTTCAATTATTTTGAAAGAGAAATAGTTTTATATTATTGTGAATAGAGATTTTAAAAGATAAGGTTGAATGCATGGTTAGATTGTTAATGAAAAGGGATATTTTAAGATATTTTAAATTGCATGTTTTAAATGGATAGTTGAAGAGACATAGATTTTGGATAGAAAATTGAAAAGATTATTGGCAATAGTTTTATGTTGTATTAAAAGTTAATTAAGGAGTTATTTATATTGAAGAGACAATTAATTACCTTAAGTTATTTATTTTCTATTTTGGGCAATTATATTAGTGTGATTCAAATATTTATGAGATATGGATTTAGAATATCCAAAAATAGTAATTTCCTCTTGATTGTCTTTTAGAGTTATTTTCCTCGTATTTCACAAAGGGTTGTGAGTTTAAAATAGTTTAAATTCCCTATTATGAAAATGGAAAATGGGTATATGGTTATTTGAGTAAACCTTGTTATTGTGCCTTTGCCTTTGTAAACGTTACCTATTGCTTGAGTATGGATTTAGGGAATCCAAAGATTAGATTTGATTAATGACTCGATGCTTTTGTAGCTATGTCGTCATGTGGTATTTTGGGATATGGGATTATGTGTTAGTCCAAATTTGTAAGTCTTCCAAAGAATCTTAGAGGATCTAAGAGGGTTGTCGATTTCCTTATGTCAACCAGTTGTTTGTCCTTTGGGTAGTGCATGGTGTCTTTTCAGTATTTACCCAGTTTCCATGAACGAGGTTGTTTTGTACCTCCTGTGAAAGGAGTGGACTATGTGTTTGTTACCTCAAAGATATTTGGAGTGTGTTCTATTATTTTTTTCCTCCTTGTGATGGAGTGGTCTTGATACCTAGGTTGTATGCACTTGTGATTCCCTTGGTGGATAGTTTGTTTGTGTGTTGTCGAATAGAAGAGTGGCTTCCATTAGGGGCCAGAGCCCGGAAGAGGTAGGATTTGGATAACCTATGGAAGTGAGTTTAATCAAGTGATAACTAAAATTAAAATGAATATTTGGGGAGTACTACACACTAAAAAGATAAGTTCTAGCTTCATTCATAGTCAGGTGCTAGTTAAGGCTTGGAGTGAGTGGAAAGGCCTGAAATGGCATAGTCATCTATCTTGTATGTACGAGAGGTATTTGATTCCGCACTAGTAAGTATGAGGGCTGAGGGTCAGTAGAGGCCACTAGGATCACCGAAGCCTATGAAGATCTATAGAGGGTGAATTATTATGAGTTGTGCGATGACACTCCGTCTAGGACAACTGTTGTTAGTATTTATGTTATGTGTATGGTTCTCCGAACATACTTGATCTATTTTATGTCTAGAAGCAATGTGACCTATGTCAGTGATGTGAGAGTCATACTTGTGTTGTACTTATGTTGTACATTTGTTTGGTTGAGTCAGTATGAGTCTGCCTATGGTTAGAGGTTGTAGATTTTTGTCCATGTTACTTTGTTACTATCTCCTAGCATGGGGGGTGGGCCTTCGGGTACCACTTGGTTGGGTGGAACATGCACCAAAACCGTTGGGTCCCCATTTATCTTCAGTACTTGGTGGTGAGACTTCCAGTTGGACAACTCGCGGTTCTTGAGTTATTTATGCATTGTAATATTTCAGATTGTATAAATTATTTTATCCCTCTTATGTTTATGAGGTGAGATTCTATAATTGTAACTCTTTTGTACTATGGTCTCGTTCTGGGAATGAGTGATGTAACTATTGGATTAAGTAAATGGACTATGAGATTGTATCTTGGATGGTTATCTTATTATGTTATGTTGTATGATGTTTATTTCATCAAGTATATATTATGCTATGGTTAATGTAAGATGTAAGTGTGGGTTTTAAGTAATCCCAACCTTGTAGCCTTAAAGGTTGTTGTTAATTAGTAAGTGAATGTGTATGTTAATTGCACTTTAAAAAAAAATTGGTTCGCTTAAGTCATTAATTGCAGCTTCCTTTAGGGTTACTTGGCAGGGCATTACAGTCTCTCTTCTTCAACTTTGTGATTGGAAACTTATTTTCCTCTTTTTATCTTTTCATAGTGATCATGTATAAATGGTGGTAAAATTCTTAGTCTTGCTAGCACATATATCAACATTGTTCTTCCTTTTGTCCTATGTTAATTATGACTTTGAAAGGTCCAAACCTAACATGTGTGGATTTTATAAAAAAAATATCTTATATGTTTTGTTGGATGTTCATACTCTTTCTTATGTTTTAATGAACATCCATACTATTTTCTAAAAATTCCATTTTGGCATACGATGGAAGGGGTGCTAACAAAGGTTATTGAGTTTAGCATTACAACCCCATAAAATATGCATGCACCATGATTATTTTAGGTTTTCCCTCTTTTAGGTGTTGCCTACTTGAGATAGTTGAAATAACTATGATTTATGTGACATCCACACTATTCAAGCTAAAAAATACCCTTCAAGCTTTTAATATACATCTACATCTTAATTGTTTGATTATAAGTATTTAATAAGCTACCCTTCCATGCATGGCTACCCACACTTGTTAATAATTATTACACCTACTTATTAATGGATCCACTACCTATCATTATCATATAAGTAATGAAGAAAGAAAATCATAGAACAATACAAAGAATTAAAGATTAGAGTGAAACATACATCTATTACAAATTGATCTTTACAGTTTTTTTTTTAATCTTATAACTTTAAAGTGCATTCTATATTTGCTTCTAATATAGAATCATCCTTCCTTTTTTCCTATAGCTTTTCCACCTCCTATGTTATCAATTAGAATAGATAAAAATTCTTTAATTAGTGTATATATATATATATATATATTTCTTCAGTAAAAATAGAAATTTGTATCTATGTATGTAGTATACAAAATAGTTCTAAAGTAAAATAATGTTAAGTAAATAAAATAATGGCAAACTAATTTTTTAATATATCTATAATGTTTATTATTATTATTAATATTATAATGCTTAGTATTAAATATCAATTATTTAATGTGTAAATGGTTAAAATTAAGTAGTTATTTATGTTTACATGGTCATTAAATGATGAGGTCACTCTAGAATGTCTCTTGGCATAATAATTCTTAATTAATAACTAAAACTTATGTGTCCATGTATATGATACAAATCTAATAGATAAAATAGTTCTAAATAAAAATAAAAATATCTCCTAAGTAAATAAAATGGCTCAAAAATATATTTCTAAATATTTTTAGATATATGTATTTAAGATATTTATACTAAAATATAAATTTATTTTATAATTAAAATAGAATTTTAAGTAATGATTCTTGAATTTAAACTTTAATGTTTTAAAATTTAAATAAAGTTAAATTTCCTAATTAGTAAAATATGTTACTTTAATTGATTCTTAATTAATAAAGTGATTTAATTTAAAGATGAGATATTTATTTATAATTTAACTTGAACTAACTAATTTTTTTAAAATATAAATAAAACATAAACTAAACTTATATAGATCCATTTAAATTTAAATCAAACATAAGTAAATATTTAAATATTAACAATCTCTTATCTTATTTTTAAATGGAAGTCAATTTTTTAAATAGAATATCACGAACAAATAAAATATTTAATTTATCAAGAATTTAATTTGACTAAATCATACTTTAAAAAATGATTTTTAATATACACTCTCAAATTTATTAATAAGATAAAATTTTGGTCCCACACTTCGAAGTCCAAGCTTTAGACTATAAGAGGGCAAGCATGCAATAAAATAAAGTAATACTAAAATGAAGACTTAGTATGCCATAGTAAGTAAAACCACCCACTCCATTTAAATATATTGAATATCTTATTTGGTAAAATAAAGTGGGTCCCAAAACAAAAAGTACACCAAAACTATTAAACGAACATGCTTTCACATTCAAATGTGTTGTTTTCTTAAAGTTAACGGTCGGTCCTCTTCACAAGTAATGGATTCACTCCCTATTTTTTCGTCGAGAGGCGATCAACAGTGGCAGCAACATCTTGGTTAACAATTTTGACATTTTGCTACCTTACAGTTAAACGATTTCAATAGAGCATATATTTAACTTAATTTAAATATTTTATAAATCATTATATATTTAACATAAATATTTTAAATTTAATTTAAATAACTTTTAAATTGTTATATATTTAAATTTTATATTTTTAAAATATTTATATTTTAATTAAAAATTAGTTAAATTTATCATTATTAAAATTATATGTAATAAAGACATGCTGCTTAAACATTTATTTTTGTATGATTATTTTCTTTAACAAAGTAAATTTACTCTTGCATAAAGTAAAACTATTTTCTAAATCTTATTTTACACATTGAACACTATTTGTTTCAGTTAAATACATCATATACAATAAAGATATGTTTAACAAAAATTAACTTGTAATTACAAAACCACTACTTTACATCAAGAATAATTATTAAAAATTTAAAATGTGATTTTTCCTTATTTAAATAGGCATTCATTGAATTCATTTTAAGATTTTGATGTACATTTAAAACTAGCATGTACATATATTAATTAATAATATATTATTTTACTTTAGATTTAAAGAGTAGGAAATATTTTTCTATTTTTTTTATGCAATCATAAAACCTACTTCTAAAAAAAGTTATTTCGGTAAATATATATTGAAAAATAGAAAAACGGAATTTCATTTTTAATATATGTTTTCAATTTAAAGGGATTTTCAAAATCAGTTGGGAAAAATAGAAAAAACAAATTCATTTTGATTTTCAAAATAGAGACGCTTAGAAAAAAAGCAGCACATGACTTCCACCTACCTCTCATTTTCAATGAAGCTTCATAAACTTTACACAATATATTCATTTGTATAACACTTTAGCACAACAATACATTATGTTCAAGGATTAAACTACTTAAATTTGAAGAATAAGAACCACGTCTAAAAAATTAAAATATTAAAATTTGTGACAATATTGTTGGTTAAGTTACTCAAAATTACAGTAGTTGATAATTGAATAATTTTAAGTTGCATTTTAATTTTCTCATATGTTGTTTAGTATTTTATTTTGAGGATATTTTATAAGTGGTTCAATGATGTATGTCATTTAATGTAATTAAGCATTCAAGTGAATATTTTATAGAACATATTTATTTTTAGATCTTTATATATATATATATATATATATATAAGATAGAATGATTAATTAAATAGAAAATTTTTAAAAATAATATATCTACAAATTATGAAAAAAAGTTGAAATGTATTTAATAAAAACTTATATATCATTTTTTTCAATAATGAAATAAGAGTATGATTTATATATATTTTTAACTCAAATAACATAAATGATAAATTGAAGTGGGCGAAATTTAAATATTATTTTTATATTTTGTAGATCAAGATTTATTGTGTGAGATTCATCTAATATTTATATAAAAAATTAATATAAAAATATAGTAAAAAAATAGACATAATGAATGGGGAAGTATAGGTATATGTGCACACATGAATAAGATAGATCTAATAAATTAAAAAAAGGTACCTAAAAATTAAGTAAGAAAAAAGATGAACCCAAATTTGGATAAAGAGAGATAATGAAATTATATTATAAATTTAAACATATTAAATAATTATTTTTAAATGTTTTAAAACTCATGATTATATATTAAGGTTAGAGTTATAATTAATAATTTTAGAGTTATAACTTTAATTTTATAATTATTAATAATATTACAATTTTAACCCTAATTCTTCTTACTATAATTCAAGAATCATTAGAATTATGGTTAGAGTTAAGGTCATGGTGAAGGTTAAGGTTACAATTAGAATTATAGTAAGAAGTAGAGATAGAATTACAATTATAACTACAATTAGTGTTAGGGATAAAGTTAAGTTTACAATTTAATTAGGGTTAGGATTAAGGTTAAGGTTAGGGCTTAATTAGGGTTACCATTTGATTAAGATTAGTGTTTAATTAGGAGTATAATTAGGGTTCAACTAGGGTTAGTCTTATACGATAACTCTTAGGGTTAGGGTTAGGTTAATGTTAGGGTTAATGTTAGGATTAAAGTTCAATTAGTGTTCAATTATAGTCAAGATTAAGATTATGGTTGAATTAGAGTAAGTACCTTAATTTAAGGATTAGGGTTTTAATTGGTTGTACAATTCAATTAGGGTTAGGGTTGAATTAGGATAAGATTTAGTGTTAAGGTTAGGGTTCATAGTTAGGATTAGTGTTGAATTATGGTAAGGGTTAATGTTAAGATTATAGTTCAATTAGGTGTAAAATTCAATTAGGGTTAGGGTTAGGGTTCAATTGGTGTTTTCAAGTGTCAAGGTTCAATTAGGGTTCATAGATAGGATTGGGGTTGAATTAGGGTAAGGATTAATGTTAAGATTATAATTTAATTAGGGTTAGGGTTTAATTGATGTTCAAATAGGGTTAGGGTTGTAAGATAAATTTTGGGTTAGGATTAGGATTAAAATTCAATAATAGTTACAATTAAAGGTAGGCCAGGGTTAGAGTCGGGGTTTAATTAGGGTTGCACTTAGAATTAAGGTTGTCATTAGAATTATGATTATGAATAAGGTTAGATTATGTAAGGGTTAGAGTTAGAGTTGGATTTGTATTAGAGTTATGGTTAGGAGTTGCAGCTTAAGATCAAGGTTAGAGTTGGAGTTAGGATCAGGGTTAGGTTTGGGGATTAATTACTATTAGAGTTACAGTTTAATTTGAATTAATATTCATTATGATTAAGGTTAGGGTTCAATTGATGTTCAATTAGGGTTAGGGTTCTAAGATAAAGTCTAGGTTAGGGTTAGGTTTGGGGTTAGAGTTTAATTAAGATTAGGGTTAGGGTTACAATTATGATAAGAATTAATATTCAAATAGGAATTAGGGTTAGGGTTATGATTAGGGTTTATATTATATAAGAGTTAGGGTTCAACCAAGGTTAGGATTAGGATTGAATTATAGTTATAGTTAAAGATAGGTGAGGGTTAGTGTTCAATTAGGGTTAGGGTTAGGGTTTAATTAAGGTTACACATAATTAAGGTTGTCGTTAGATATATGATTATGAATAGGGTTATAATTATTGTTAGGGTTAGAGTTAGAGTTAGATTTATATTAGAGTTAGGGATAAGGTTAGGAGTTACAGGTTAAGATCACTATTAGGGTTAGAGTTAAGGTTAGGGTTAGGGTTGGGGATTAATTATTGTTAGGAACTCTAACCCTAGCCCTAATCTTATCCCTAACACTAAATCTAACTATAACCTTAACCCTAACACTCACAATAATTCTAACTCAAACCCTAACTCTAATCCGATCTATAACACTAACACTAATCATAATTCTAAATCTAACATTAATTCTAATTATAATTGTAACCTTAAAAATAAAACTAAAACTAACACTAAAACTATTTATAACCCTCCCTAAATTTATAACTAACACTAATTTTAATTGCAACCCTAACCCTAATTAGGATTAGAGTTCAAGTTCAATTAGGGTTGAACTTTAATACGTTAGGGTTATGGATAGGAATCAAGTTTAGTTTGGGTTCAATTTTAATAGGTTTAGGATTATGGTTATGGTTCTAAGATAAATCCTAGGTTTAGGGTTTATGTTCAATTAGATTAGATTTCTATTAGGGTTAAGGTTAGGGTTAGGATTTATAAGTTAAAATTAGGGTTAGGCTTAGGTTTAAGGTTATAGTTAGAATTTAATTAGGGTTAAGAGTTCAATTAGGGTTCTAGAATAAATCTCAAGTTAGAATTATGATAAATTTTTGGGTTATGATTATGGCAAATCAGGGTTAGGGTTCTAAAATAAAACTTGAAGTCAACATTAGGGTCAAGGTTCAATTAAGGATAAGATTAATTAAATAATACTAGGGTTATGGCTTAATTATGGATAAGATTAGTTAGGGTTAGGGTTATGGTTCAATTGATGTTCAATTAGGGTTGGGGTTCTAAGATAAATTTTAGGGTTAGGTTTAGGGTTGGGGTTAGAATGTATCTAGGATTAAAAATATCGAAAGATATCCTAAACCTAACCCTAACCACAATCCTAACCCTAAACCTAAACATAATCCTAACCCTAACCCTAACCCTAATCCTAACACTAATACTAACTCCAACCTTAATACCAATTCTATCTCTAAACCTAACCCTAACCTTGTTGCCAATAAAAAAATTAATCCAAACCTTAGCCCTATTTTTTTCTCTATCCTTAACCCTAACCCTAACCCTTAACCATAACGCTAAACCTAACCCTAATCTCAATACTAATGTGAACCCCAACCTTAATCATATTTCTATCTCTAACCCTAACCCTAACCTTAACCATACCCTTGATCCTAATTTTATGTGTAATCCTAACCTTAACCTTAATTGCGATGATAACACCAAACCAAATTCTAATTCTAACTCTAATTATATTCGTAACCCTAACCCTAACCCTAATCTTACTACTAATGCAAACCCAACTCTAATCCTGATTTAAACTCTAACCTTAACCCTATTCCTATCCCTAACCCTAACCTTAACCCTAACCCTAACCCTACTCATAATGATAACACTAATCCTAATTGTAAATCTAACCTTTATCCTAACCTTAACCCTAACCGTAATAATTGTCTTCCATGTCACGCTTTGAATGCTACTAGCATATATATATTATTTATTAATAATATTTATAAAAACATTGAGAGATATCCTTCTCGAGGCGTCTATTTTTTATAATTTGTAACATAAAAGTGTAATAGATGCCTCGAAAAAGATATCTCTTGGCATTTTTATAAATATTATTAATAAATAATATAAGTTATGCTTCTTTCTCCATCACCATCACTTATTTGGTGGAGTTTTAACTCACTTTAGAGAAATACAAGGAAAATTAAATTAAAGAAAGCAAAATTAAATTGGATTAGAAGTAAAGAAGTTTTTAGAGATGGAGAAAATTTCAATTAATTATAATGATAGTTTTTAAAGAATAAAAATTAAATGTATTGTTAAGAGAATGTGTATGTGTATGTGTGTGTGCATTTGTATGTGTATGTGTATGTGTATGTGTATGTGTGTGTGTATGTGTATGTGTATGTGTATGTGTATGTGTATGTGTATGCCAATTCAATTATAATGAATATATTTCATCACTTTAGAATAATGTATATTCATAAAAGAAGGAAACAAATATTTCAATTTTTCATATCTAGTAAAGTTAACTTGTTTTTGATAATAATGAATATATTGCATCACTTTAGAATAATGTTGTCTTGATGCCTATGTTGTATAAAAATGACAATAGCGATTAAGTGAGTAGTTAGACAATTTTTATCTATTATAGTAGAAAATTGGAGGAAAAAAATAATCTTTATTGCTAATTTTTAGTTTTTGATGCATTTATTTGTAACAATCAATACTGTTTTGGCCTTGAATTCAAAAAAACCTAGTTTAGTGTTGTTTTTAAACTTTGAATTTAGTGTAGTGTTGTGTTACAAAGCTTAGTTTAATGTCAAAACTAGAATTAACATTATATTGAGGGTATTACTCCTGCTACTAATTAATATATATTTTCTAATTCATATTCATAAGTACATGTATCAATGCTTGAGTTAAAAAAGTATTTCCAATTATAAAATCTTCTTTTTTTTATTATCTATTTCTAAGTTTCTCCAAAATGATTACTCTATTTTTGTGATGTGACCTATATTCTAAGACAACAATTATTTATGTTTACTTTTATTAACAGGAGGTAGTGCATTTCTAAATGCCTCAAATTTATAATCAATTCTATTTTTTGGGTCCTTCTATTGTTCTAAATTGGAAATGTTATAAAGATTAAGAATATAACAATTTCATTATCATAACAATACTATAACAAATGACTTACATAGTTATATTCTATATTTTGTGTAGCAATTGAATAAGAACTCATTTCATTTATAATTTTATTTTATTTGAAAATTTATCATTATAAAACATATTGTTAGATTGTTTACCAATTTGAGATGTTCATTATAGGAATATGTAAAATATATCTTTATAAATTGATAAATATTAGGAAACATGACCATTCCTATTTTGTACTTTGATTGTCATCTAATTAAGGCATACACCACCTTTACATTTACTCTTATCTTATCCTCAAGGTACTAAAATGAAACAAACAAATCAAAAAATTATCCATTAGGACAACCACTTCATCTATTTTTATCCCTACCTATACATTTACTATTACATCACTCTCAATTTATTGAAAAAAATATACATTACAATAAAACATTCATCAACACCATCTCTTCATCTAGTTTGACCCTATTTTCAATTTATCAATTCTAACTATTTATTCATGCTACTATAATCCTAGATCACATTATTGTGTATAGAAAACATATTTTCTTCTACATTATAATTATAGTAATATAATAGATATGAATATTGTATTTATCCTATTCTATATATGTATGAGGGTGAGAAAGGATGTTAGATTCGGATTCATTCGGATTCAAGATGAACATGAATGCAATTTGACAAAAGAATCTAATATACAACCAAATGCACAAAATCTAAAATCTAAAACTCCTACACATACAAGATTTAAACTATACTATTGCAAACATGATGAGGAACCTACTGATTTCCAAATGAAATGAAAGCAAAAGACATTTTCACCATCCCATAGCGAAGTGTATTCACTTGATGTTGGATTTCTCTTATCACAACGAAGCCTCCAAAGTTCTTGTGCAAAGTGTGGATGAATGCTTGGTTGATCGAAGGAAGGAATGAAGCTCTCTCAAGGATGATCTTGATAGCACTTTGTTGCTCAGTATGTTGATTCTTCGATCTTTATTTGTGAGGAAAGGGGTTTGTTATATAGAAAATGAGAATTGAAATGGACAATCAAGATCGTTTTGAAGAATATCCATATCAATGGTCGGAGTGTGTTGAGAGGAATTTAGACATGAGAAAATTATGCAAAGTTGATTGCACAATTTGAGTGATTGAGAAATAGATTGGCTAGTCAGGGATGTGATTGATCAATTAACAGATTTAGATTGATTAGTCAAGAATGTGATGGCTTAGTTAGGAATTTGATGGCTTAGTTAGGAATTGTGATTGATTAGTTAACATAATACATTGTTCAGTTAACAATTTGGATTGATTAGTTAACAAATTAGATTGCTCAGTCAACAATCATGATTTTCTCAATTTGAAAGTGGGTGAGGAATATGAATTAATAAATTCCTTTTTGGAGTTGAACGTGCAAATCAGGTTTTTTTTTTGCAAACAAAGTTGTATTAGTTTGATTTGATTTTTGATAATTCATTTGAATAGTTCAATTTAATTTATTCAAATATTTGGAGGGAAAGTGTTGTAATTAAATTATTATTTAATAATTTAATCAACTTAAAGGAACAAGGTGATTTAGTGACGTAATTAAATAATTGGCATTATTTAATCAATCATGACAAAATAAGTTGAGATTAGGACTTTATTAAATAAATGTGATTTATTTAATTAGTTGAAATGATGAAATGTGAATTAATCAAATAATGTTGTTTTATTTAATCAATAGTAGAATTAGGGTTTTTGGGAGTTTATTAAATAAATGATATTTATTTAATTTGTCTGAAATGATTTAAAAGTGAATTTATTAAATAATATTGTATTATTTAGTTAATAGAGGAATTAGGGTTTTTAGGAGTTTATTAAATAAATGAAATTTATTTAATTTGTCTGAAATGATGAAAAAGTGAATGAATGAATTAAATAATGTTATAGTATTCAATTAATAGAGGAATTAGGGTTTTTGATGTCATTTTGATGCGGTGCGATGTGGGGATGTCATGAGATGATTCTGAGATTATTTGAGATGATTTGAGACATTACAAGATGATTCTAAGCCATTTTGGGGTGGTTTCGAGATGTTTCAAGACATTACAGGATGATCCTGAGTTGTTTCAGGGTGATTTTGAGATGTTTCGAGACATTATGGGATGATTCCGAGCTATTTTGAGGTGATTGTGACATGTTTCGAGACATTACATGATGATTCTGATTTATTATGAGATGTTATCAGATAATTTTGAGTCATTTCAAGGCATTACAAGATGATTCTAAGTCATTTTGAGGTGTTATAGGATGATTTCAAGTCATTATGAGGTGTTACGAGATGATTCCAAGTCATTTTGAGGCGTTATGAGATGATTATGAGTATTTTTGAGCTGTTACGTGATGATTCTGAGATATTATAGGATGATTCTGAGTCATTCCAAGGTGTTACGGGATGATTCCGAGTCATTCTGAGGCGTTATGGAATGATTCTGAGTCATTCTGAGATGTTACAGGATGATTCTGAGTCATTTCGAACGTTATGGGACGATCCAAGATGATGTTCCATATCATTTGATGTTGTTTGAGGTAGGTTGATGTTGTTCAAGGTGTGTGATAGGTGTTAAGTCAATTTTACATGACTATATTTTGCCCCTCTTTGATACAAAGTACTAGTTGCTTTGTTTCAAAGATTCTGTGTTTTAGGATCAAGTTTTAAAAATAAAAAAAAATTATGCCTCGACATTCAGTGGAATGAGGGTAGGACTCTATGTTGTCCCCTCGAGAGGTTGACCAAAAATTTCAAGCTTTCAGGTCAGGCTCTTGACACTATTGTATTATCGTTTCGATATTTTCAGATGAAATATTATTTGAATATGTGCATCGTTTCTTGTTTCGATGATTTCCAGAGGTTCTAATTTGAAAGTAGGAAGATTCTCTAAGGGTAATTAGGGTTTCCTAGATGAAATTAGGGTTTTCTTGAGGTGTTATATAGGCAATTTGTCTTCAAATTGGGTCATTTGTGCTTTGTTCCTCTTGCTAATTCTTGTCTCTGGATTCCACATTTTGTCAGTTGTTGAGGGAGAATGTCGAGATTCAAGGTTTCCCCACATCATTTTGAGCTCATTCAAAAGTATAGACAACCTTGAGGCATCAATGGCTCGGTATGTACCTTCTCACCCTTCGCTTTCATCATGTTTTCATTCTTGTTTTGTGTTTGCGAAGTCCTATTAGAAAATAGCGCTAGTTTTGAGATTCTTGCGTATTTGTCTCGGTTTTGGCGCTTTTGTCAAGTGAAAACTGTGCATTTGTCTGAAATTTGTGCTTTTATCATAAACTAGCACTTTTGTCTCATGCAATTGTCTTGAAACTGTGCAGTTGTCAGAAAACTGTGCCTTTGTCTTGAACTTGCACTTTTATTTTTGTGTTACTGTCTTGAAAGTATGCTTTTGTCTAGAAATTGCACCCTTGTTTGCTACTTTTGACCTAAAACTACGCTTTTGTTCTGAAATTGCACTTTTTTCTAGCTTTTATTGAGCATTTGTCTCATAACCTAGCAATTGATTCTCATTTTCAATAAATTTATGATTCTCATTTTGTAATTTTCCTTTTAGCATCGTTCTAAACCCTAGCTTGTGTCCGTTTATTGTCATAAATGTCATTTTTCATCATGCTCATGTCATTTTGTGCTTCTTTGCATGTTTGTAGGTGAATCTCTGACCACTTATGATGAGAGAGATATGTCCTCATCACTTTTTTGATTTGATTGCCCAATTTAGTGCATTGGAGCGAGAATTTCTTGACACCATGGGGTTACATTATATCTAAAACATGCCTTCGATCAGGACCCATACAACGATGTTGACTGGTCTTGTGGAGAGGTGACACTCTAAGACGTCCTCTTTTTATTTTCCTACAAGGGAGGCAACTATTACTCTCGAGGATGTGTGGAGGATTCTTCATCTTCCTATTCATGGTGAGCTTGTTACGTACTAGGTTGGACGAGGTGCCCGCGCTATGCAGTATTTGTTATGTGTGACATACAAGGATGTGTGCGATATAGAGATTGGTTTATCTGATTATTCTGATAGCACAAACCCTATCATTCTTGTCCTCTGCGACCTGTTATTAGGATTGATTGTTCCTGATAGACGAGGTCGATAGTTTGTAGTGGGTTGGGGTACATGTATTGAGAGTATGGTACAACATGGTACGAGATTTTCCTAGGGTGCATGTTTGCTTGACCATCTTTACTGAGATATGCACGAGGTGGTATATCAAGGCAATAGGTCATTATCTATAGGTCTATCACTGTTGCAAGTTTGGGTGTGGGAGCATATTGTAGTGACTCATCCAGATGGGATTTAGGATCGTTCTTTGGATGATCCATACTCTTATCATTATGGGGACTTTATGCACTACACCTTGCCTGGGGACCTACATTGTTGGTGCCGTGTGTTTGATGAGATGCCTAGTTTTGTATGGAGACCTTATATGAGCTGCAAGGTTTGGCCAGAGGATAAGGATCAACTTGTGTACTACCGACACACCTATTGGTTTCTTGGTCATTCGTCATCTGTGATAGAGCGTTATCTACCAGATTGAATCTATCGCCAGTTTGGAGAGAGACAGGGGTAGGTTACTAATGCATATGAGGCTCAATTTGGTCGGACTTGTCAGGAGGTCCGTGTATGGGGTATATAGGTTGATCCAGATACTGTTATTTCTGATTTTGGAGCACTTGTCCCAGTTGGTTGGGGTTGGCCGGTTAGAGTGGAAAATCCAGGTACTACTCATGATTATGAGGAGTGATGGGCATGGCGTAGGCATTTGAGGCTTATTGATCCTAGAGGTGATCCCATTCTGGATAGAGCAGGCATTACAAGTCATCATAGGGAGCGACAACGTGCTGAGTTTCTTGTAGAATAGTTGGATTGAGCTCAACGTGATGAGGCATAGGATATTTAGGATGAGCGGGTGCCTCCCACATAGGGTTAGAGACAGGTTCTAGATCCTCCTTCACCAGCTAGGGATGTTGATTTATTACTAGCTCATATGACTTTGGATAGAGATGCCAAGATTGCACGACAACAGGCTGCAGAGGCTTTAGTAGACACTCTGAGGGTTGAGCGAGATAGTGTGATTGGTAGATTGCATGTTGTAGAGCTCAAATAGTATTACTGATAGCAAAGAGAGATACTCTTCGGGCAGATCGAGAGAGTGATATTGGTAGACGATATGCTGCAGAGGCTCAAGTACTGTTACTAACAACAGAGAGATACTCTTCAGGTAGAGCATGATAGTATGTGAGCTGAGTGAGATCGGTATCTATAGGCATCCACCTATTATTAGACCTTATATGATTCTATAGTTCCCAGGGCCTCTCGGTGTCCATGGTTTGGGGATCTGAGTGCTGCAAGCAATGGTGGTGGCGATGCTGGTGCCGGTGTAGGTGATCATTCCATGAGACAAAGAGATCATTTTGGTTTTCAGTAGTGTTTTGTCCGTCTTGTTGGGGTCTTACTATTTTTTGGTACTTGATCTTCATGTTGTTTCATGGTGCAAAGGCATTTTGTATACATGTGTGTTATATATATTCATTGGTCTAGTCAAGACCTCATATATATGTCATAATTTTATATTTTCCTATCACACTTGTGTCACTATAGATAATGTATTTATGAAATATTCCCTTTTTGATGATAATATATATGAGATATACCTTCTTTGATTTAGCCTCATTTTATGTTTATGTGATGGTGATAATGATGTACGTTTATATGTATTTTTGTGCTTTTTTGATGTATGAATTTGATGTGGATGAATGACTCATACACTGTCTTGTTTTATGATGTGATGGATGTTGATAAATGAATGCCTTATACATGATACATGATGTTTTTAATTGGTTTATTATCATCATGATATGTATTGATAATATTTGTGGATGTAGAATGGATATGGTACTGATGATGTTCTATGCAGGATGAATGTTAACTAGAAGAAACATGAAGATAGATGGAAATATGATGTTAATTAGAAGAAATATGATGATGTTTGTTAGTTAGAAGAAATATGATAATGTTTTTTAGTTAGAAGAAATATGATAATGGATAGTGATTGATGAGTTGCTTTTGCTTCGCTTTAGAGACTTCGTTGTTTGAACAACTCTATTTGATGTAGCAAACAGATACGATGCACCAGGGTATTAATTACCAAGGTGAATTTGTATCTATTGCATGGACTTGACTCTACAAACAAAGAGTATCTTTTTTCATACCATACATACAAAAACTTTGTTTAAAGTATAGGGGGGTTGTGTGAAAAACATTTCGGACCAGTCACATAGAGAGGTATAGAACAACTAACATGTAACTGCTTCACAAACTGTTTTAATACAACTTCCATTCTCAATAAAGCAAGTATTTGTCATGGTAATATTACAAAAATATCTTACAAACAACAGATCGAAATGATTCTCAATTGCCCCCATTCCTTCTTCTCTAAATCCTTATGGATATCCTTGAGAGATCCTAGGAATGAGTCAATAAAGTAAATCACAAAAAGTAAGACCACAAAAAGATGAAAAACAAAGTTGTAGTATCACTTGCCATATTTATTTAGGGTGGGGTTATTATCCGTTGTTGATCATGTCTATCATAGGAATGAATCCGTTAAGGCATATCTCAGGATTTTGTTGGGACTTGTTTAAAAAGATAGGTAGTTGATACTTTGGCATTGTTTTCATTTGTTTATTGTCAACTCTTTATGCAAATTTTTTTGCTTGAAAGTTCTAGTTGTTGGATGTTTTCTTTGTTTGTTCATTTGTTTTGTCAAAGGGTGATTGGGACGGTTTTTTAATTATGGTTGAAACATTTATTGTGGATGTTGTTAACAGGATGGGCCTATTTTTGATTTTCTAAGTTTTATTATGTTGTTTTTGTTTTTTCTTTTAGGGGACTAACCTAGGGCCTCAGGGGATCATCAAAGATAAGCCTTTCCTACGTTGTACATGCAGAGGCTTGTATTTCACTTGGTTTGACCTTTTATGTTTTGTGAATATTTTTTGGATTTTGTATATTGTATATGTTTTTGGGATTTTTCATTTTTGACTAAGTGAAATAAAGCAAGTTGGAAACCTACGGGGACTGACCTAGGGTCTCGGGGGCTAAAAAATCCTTGCCTACGTTGTACACATAGAGACCACGTAGTTCGACCGTTTTGACTCAAAAGCATGAATTGTTTTTGGGTAAACAACATCAATAGCATGGATTGATATCCTGTTTCTGTGTCTACAGGATATGTTGTGGGAAATTCACTTGAACTAGTTGTGAGGTTCAAGTGAATGTTGATATCTTAGACTGTTTGAGTGAAGGAGCAACCCAATGGTGTTTTTTTGTTTTTGATGTTTTCCACATGTTTTTGTTTTTTGTTGTTTTCTAGTGTTTTTGACTTTTGTTGTTTTCTAGTATTTTTGACTTTTGTTGTTTTCTGACCATGATTAAATGCCACAAGATCTAATCCATGAATAGCTTTGAGAAGTTGCACCCAATACAATGACTTATCTTAATTAGTGACAAGCCATGGTTGGACAAATGATTCATGAAATGGATGGGTGGATGCTATGAAAAAGTGTTGATAGATAATAATGCATATTCTATTCATACATAGCGCCTGCTTACCAGGTTTTCACTATGGTACCTATTCTAGGAGCACCAAAAAGTGATTTTCACTCAAAGAACGTTTTATTTCTCTTTACTATTTTTCTTTATTTTTTATTTTTTGTATATTTTATCTCTTTTTTCCATTTCTTTTTGGATTTTTTACCTTTTTCTTGGGGTATTCTAACATGTTTCATGTATATAATTTATTGAGATGGTTGTTGTTCATTGGTTCAGATAGAGGTTCTCCTTTGAGAGTAGCCAACTGATACGCCCCAGAGCCATAACTTGTTATAATGAATGAACCTAACCAGTTAGGTTCAAATTTACCCGTGTCGTCTTGATTTAATTGTATCTTCTAATTCTCCTTGAGGACCAAGTCACCAACTTGAAAGTTTTTATTTTTGATTCTCTTCTCATAGCTTCATTTGAGCTGATTATGATAAACTTGCAGATGGTTTAACGCACTCAAATGCCTTTCATCCAACAACTCTAATTCATTCAATCTAGATACCATGTATTCTTCGTTGCTAACCATGTCTTTTAGTGAGACTCACAATAAGGGTATTTCGACCTTGATAGGTAATATAACTTCTGATTCGTAGACCAAGGATAAAGGTGTGGCGCTAGTAGGTGTGCGGATGCTGGTTTGATAAGCCCATAAGGTTGGGTTTAGCTGCATATGCCAATCATGACCAACTTCATTGACAGTCTTTTTCAATATTTTTAGGATTGTTTTATTGGATGCCTCTTCTTGACTATTTCCTTGAGGATAGTAGGGAATAGGAAAATCTATGTTGGATAAAGAATTTGGAACAAAGTTACTGGACATCCTGATTCTTGAATGGGGTGCCATTGTCTATTACAATTTTCTGTGGGATTATATACCTACAAATGAGATAATTCAAAATGAATTTTGATATATGTTTTCCAATGATATAGGTCAATGGAATTGCCTCTATCCATTTTGTGAAGTATTATGTTGCGGTGATAATGAATTTATGCCTGTTGGATGAAGCAGGTGATATCTTACCTACCAAGTCTAACCCCTATTGCAAAAAAGGCCATGGTGTTGTGATGGGTCTCAACTCTTGTGTTGGTGCATGAACTAGATCACTATGTTGCTGACATTGTTGACACCTTCTAGAATGTTGAATGCAGTATTGCTCCATGGAAGGCCAATAGTATCCTACTTTGAGTAGCTTTTGGACTAAGTTAGGTTCGCTAGAGTGGGATCCAAAAATACCTTTGTGGGCCTCTTGTAAGGTTGTTTGTGCTTCTTCTATATTAAGGCACTGGAGTAACATACCATCTGGGCTATGAAAAAATAGGGTTTCTTCTAAGATCATAAAATGGGAGGTTCTACGGGTGAAGGTTTTCTTCTGAGTAGTCATTAAGTCAAGTGGTATGATACCATTTTGGATATAGTCAAAATTATCTTGGTACCATGGGGAGTTAGGACCAACAACAACACATACCATTTCTGATTCTGGGATGTCGAATGCTAGAACCAATAGTTGTTCCACGAGGAATTCATATGTAGGTACATTCTGAGGAATATCTAGCAACAAGCCTATTGTTGCAATTGCATCAAAAGCTCTGTTATTAATCCAAGGAACCTGTTCAAAGGTTATTTTGACGAAATACTCCTTAAATTTTTCCACCATCCTTTTGTTTGATATTCTTCATTTACTTGTCTGATTACTACATGGGAGTCTCCAAAGACATGTAGTTATTTTATTCTCCATTCGATCACCATTTTGAGCCCCATGACAAGAGCTTCATACTCTGAGATGTGGTTTGTACAAGGGAATGCAATCCTATAGACCTTGGGTATACTATCTCCCTATGGTTTGAGAAATAAAATACCTTCTCCTGAACCATGCTGAGTATGGGACCCGTCAAAGTATACAGTTCACTGGCATGTTTGTTCTGTCATCAAGACACTCTCATTTGGAAAATCCATTGTGAGAGGTTTATGATCATCTATGGGTGCTTCGGCTAGTTGGTCTGTTATGAATTATCCCTTTATATCTTTATTTTCCATGTACTCTATATCAAACTCACTTGGGATCATCACCCATTTGGTTATTCAGCCTATTAAGGTTGCTTTTGCTAGTAAATATTTGAGTGGGTCCACCTTTGATATCAGTTTCACTTTTTCATTTAAGATGTAATGTCTCAGATTTTATGTTGAAAACACTATTGATAGACAGGATCTTTCAAGGGGTGAATAGTTTAGTTCATAGCCCACCAGTGTTTTGCTAATATAGTAGACTACCCTTTCTTTATTGTTATCATCTAGTTGTGCCAAGAGAGCTCCCAATGCTGCTTGTGTGGTAGACACATAAAGTATCATCTCCTTTTATGGAATTGGTGGAATGAGTACAAGAGGAGTAAGTAGGTACTCCTTGACTTGTTGGAATGATTGGTCACATCTCCCATCCCACTTGAAGGTGATGTCCTTGTGTAGGAGATGAGTGAAAGGGTGGAATTTGTCTGCTAGTTGTGCGATAAATCATCTAATTTATTGTAGCTTCCCCTATAGGCTCCTCAATTGTTTGAGTGTCTTTGGTGGAGGCATCTCCATTATAGATTTTACCTTGGTCGGATCCACCTCTATCCCTCTTCTTGAAACTATGTATCCTAATAGATTTATAGAGGTTGCTTCAAACACACATTTCTTAGGGTTGAGTCTCAAATTGTACTATTCCAATTGATCAAATACCCTTGCTAGGTTTGTCAAGTGATCTGCCTTTTTGATTGACTTTGCTTGGATTTCATCCACATAGTCCTCCATGATTGTGTGTAGCATGTCATGGAATATGGTCATCATCACCCTTTGATAAGTTGCTCCTGCATTCTTCAGACCAAAAGGCATCACATTCCAACAAAAATTTCCCTGAGCACAAGTAAATGTTGATTTGTGTTGGTCATCTAGAGAGATATTTATCTAGTTGTATCCTAAGAAACCATCCATCAAGGAAAAAATCTCATGCCTTGCTATTAGATCCACAATCATGTCAATTCTCAGTAATGGAAATTCATCTTTTGGATAGGCCATGTTCAAGTCTTTAGAGTCTGTACATATCCTTATGCCCTGAGTAGGTTTGGACACTGGTACTATATTTTATATCCTTTGTGGATATTCGATGGGTCTAATGAAACCCACATCTATTAGCTTCTTTAGCTATACCTTTACAAGTAATGATATCTGGGGATGCATTTTTTCGAGTTTCTACTTAATAGGCTTTGATCCAGGGATGACAATTAGATGATGTACTACCAATGTTGGATCTAGTCTGAGCATGTCAACATAGGTCTAGGAAAATTTTACCTTTCTCTCATTGATGAATGCTATGAAATTCACCTTTTCCTCAAGATCAAGTGGTGCTACATGGTATGTTATCTTTGGGTCCTCTGTTGTACCAACATTTATGGATTATGTTTCTTCTACAAGGAGTGTTGATCTTTCTTGATATTATGATATAGGGAGATTGAATCCTCCATCCTCGGGCGCCTTTGGGAGGTTTTCACCTTCAGATGCATCCTTTATTTTTCTCTTTTCTGGATCCGATAGAGCCATAGTGTGGTTTTCTCTAGGGGAACATATCTTTATGTTTTTTTCTTTCATTTTTGCAACTGGAAGATTTAATCTCTCCACTGAATTATGCCTCTTGTTCTAGTTCTATGATGAACCTTTCTTTATGATCACCTATTGGTATGTCTTTTTGAAGTCCCATGAACTCTGTGATGGCCTCATTATTCTGGAATTGACCCAAAACAGGTGTGCATTGTTGATCCCAATCTATAAGTTGTGGTTAACAGAGTGGAAGACTATCATCTTGGTTTGCAAAGCTTAAAAAAGTAGGTGAAAGGGTCAATATGGCTCTAGTTTCTTTTTCCCTCTAGGTATCTAGGTCATCATTACTAGAGTCAGGGGAATCATATCTTGTGACGAATGAAGGAGAATCCCATTCGTATTCGTTAGAGTCCATTTCAAAATGGTAATAGATGTTGGGAATGGTTTCCATGTACCGGAGAGGGAACCTATCAATTCTAAAGCTGTCGAATAAGTCTTCAATGGGTAATTCGTTGTCCATGACATGGTAAATATCCACTGCCTTAACTCTAGTAGAAGTTTCTCATTTCTTCCAAGAGGTTCATCCAATTTTTGGAATGACCACATCTTTTGGTTTATAACCTAACCCCATATTCTTTTGTCTCTATTCCACTATGATAGGCTTTGATCGGCCTTGTTTATGTAGCCCAAGGCCACCCGTTCCATTGTATCCCATTTGTTTGGCTAATTGATACCCTCTACTGTTAGGATCAATAAAAATAGGTTGCAACTTTTGTGGTTCTTTTTGGTCCTCCTTGTAGATCATAGATAAAAGGTCTTCCTCAAATATTTCCTCACCTTTCATGTCTCCCCATCTAGTAAAGATAGTGGGTTTGACTATCATTTGTACTATCTTGATCTCTTTTGGACCTCCCTATACTCTAGGTGTTGGTGGAAGCATGTCGATGCAGAATGCTTGGTTAAAATGGAAGTGCCCATTGCCTTTGTCCAGTACTTGAATCTTGGTTTATGCTTTCAGTTGCTCACTCGATGTGTTTTTGGAAAATCTTGATAGAAGCATGGAAGGGTCAACATAATAAAATGAATGGAAGGATATATCATTGCTAGGAACACACTAGATTTTATTGTATTTCTCCTCCAATTTCTTACAAAAATAGAAGGGTTCAAGATCGACATATAGTTTTAATTCCTTTCCTTCATGGGGAAACTTTAGGCATTGATGGAAAGTGGAAGGGACTACTTGTAATGCATGGATCCAACGGGGTCCCAGGAGTAGGTTGTATGGTAACTCAAGATCTAATACTTGACAAGTAGTTTATGTCACTGTCAGTCCTATCTACACCAGAAACCTAACTGTCCCTTAAGAATTTCTCTCTAAGTCATTATAAGCCCTTATGATGATAATTTTTCCTTTTTCAATCATGTCATTAGAATACTCCAGCTATTTTATTAATTTTAAGGTACAAATGTTTAAACCTGCACCATTATTTATCAATACTCTTTTGACCATGGTCTTATGAACACCAACCTCTATGTATAGAGCTTGATTGTGGAATGTTCTTTGTGGTAAATATTTCTCTGAAAAGACTAAGTGATTACTTGTAGTGATTTTTCTAACCATGGCTTGGAACTGACTGGGTTTGAGGTCATTATGGATTGACATTTCGAAAGCTTTTTCTATTATCTCCCTATGTGTGGGTGATAGTTTTAACAATTCTAGGATTGAAATGAGGGCGGGTGTCTTCTTTAACTATTCCATAATGTTGTAGTCACTTGGTGACTTGATTGTGGGTTTGGGAGGTGCTCCTTGTATTGTAACTCTTTCATGACGGGTGTTTACGTTGCAATTGTTCTCTCCGCCTCGTATCGTTACTACATTTTCCCTATTGTCATCAACTTGTGAGAGGGTTCCTAAAACTGTGTCACTGTATGTGTAATTAGCATTATGGTATTCTTGTCCCTTTCCTTTATTGTTCCTCTTAGCATGGTTTGGGACCAGGTTTGAGTATATTTGTAGGTCCTTATTTCTAGGACGATGATCAATGTCTAATTCCCCTTTGTCTATCAAGTCCTGAATGATATGTTTGAGGCACATGCAATTTTTATTCATATGTCCTTTGATCATATGGAAATGATACAAGTCCTCATTGTACCATGGTGTCTTAAAGCTAGGTTCCTTATAATTTGGGTGGTCATTTGTTTTAATGAGCTTCCGTTGTACTAGTTTACGTATAACTATCTCAAGTGACTCGCCTAATATAGTAAATTTCCTCCTAGGTTGATCATACTGCCTATGTTGTCCTCCCTGATTTGTCTTTTGATTTACAACCTAATTGTTCTTGGGATAGTTAATTTGGTTGCTTTTATGTGTTGTTGGGACCATAGCTTGTTTGTACCACTTGTTGTTTGTTTTGATTTGTGTTTTTGTGTGTTCCATACTGCTCTAGCGTCTACCACTCCATCATTTGTAACGTTCTTGTTTTTAGCCCAGATTTTGGGTTTCTCATTTGAGCTAGAGGGACCGTCTTTTGAGATTATTGTCTTTAAGTTTCCTCTTGCTATGAGAGATATCTCAATATGTAACCCATTTAAAATTGTTTCTTCAAAGTCTACATGACATAGCATAGTGATTTGGTAGTTTATTTCAGGCAGGGAATTCGTGATGAAAATATTCACCAACTCCTTGTCTGGAATGGGCCATTTGCACTGACTCGCTTTGTGTCTCCATCTTTGTAAGTAGGAGGTGAAGGACTCTCCTGGGTTCTGTTTGATTTTGGATAGACTCGTGATGGTTACATCTTGTTCTATGTTAAACAAGAAGTGGGTTATAAATTTTCTAGATAGCTCATCAAAAGTTTTGATTCCAAGTTGCAGATGGGTGAACCACTCCATAGCATGACCTGTAAGGATGCATGGAAAAAGCCTCATGAGATAGGAATCATTGTTTTGTACCTCCATACATGATACCAAGAATTCTCATACATTCTCTACTAGATCTCCTACTCCTTTGTACTTTCTTTCAAATCTGGGTATCTCAAAGTTTTTTGGAAAAGGTAGTGTCGTGATGGAACAATCAAATGGGAATGAATAAATTTCTTGCATGGTGTAGGTCTTCTTCTATTTTACTATTTCCATATCTCCTATTTTTTAGGTGACAATATCTAGCCTTAGTTCCATCTCCATTTTTGGTACATGTGTTTGCAAAACTTGTGTGTAATAACTTTGTTGTCCTACTAGGTTTTGGTTATAGATCGGGTATTGTGAAGGTACAAGACCTTGATAGCCATATGAGATTTAAGGAGGGTTGATTCCTTGTTGTGTATAAGGAGAGTTAAATCCTTGTTGTTGGGGTGGAACATATTGAAGGCTTCCCTAATGATGTTTTTGTGGTGACATTGTTGATAGGATGACTGAAGAGGGGCGCTCTGTGGCACACCTTGTTGGGTAGGACTAAATTGAAGGTTACCCCGGTGATGCATTAGTAGGATACCTTTTTGTTGGGATGACTGAATCAAGGAAATTTGTGGCACACCCTGTTGGGTAGGACTAAAATGAAGGTTACCTTGATGATGCGTTCGCGGGACACCATTTTGTTGGGATGATTGATTGAGGGTGCTACTGCTCTATGGCACACCCTATTGGGTAGGACTAAACTGAAGGTTACCCTGATGATGCGTTGGCGGGACAACTTGTTGTTGGGATGACTAATTGAGGACGCTCTGTGGCACACTCTATTGGGTAGGACTAAATTGAAGGTTACCCTAATGATTTGTTGGTAGGACACCTTGTTGATAATATAGCTAGTTCGGAAGGGGACCCTGTGTTCCACCTTGTTGAAGATACTAATTATTGTGAGGGGGACCCTATGTTCCACCCTATAGGAGATACTGATTGTTCTGAGGTGAGCCCTGTGTTCCACCCTGTTGATGGTACTGATTGTTCTAGGAAGGGTCAACGCTTGATGTATTTTGAGGTATATATTACCCAAGAGGTGGATTGTTATTTTGAGGTTCATATTGAGATGGTCCCCCTTGGTACATTTGTGCTACTGCTGCTTGTTCAACATGAGTTGGTTTCATAAACAAGGGGTTCTCTTTGGGTTGCTCATTGTTTTGTGAGAACATGGGTGGCATATTCGGCATATTTGGAGGTTGGGTTATTTGTCTAATAGTTGAGTTGTCTCCCCTAAGGAAATAAGATTTGGGTATTTGAGAGCTTCTACGTTGAAGTCCATGGGTAATTTGGCATTGCTTTGTGCTAACTTGAAGAAATAGGAGCTTGGGTCCTTTCTTAACAACCTTTCCATTAGTCTAGGGAACTTAGGGTTGTTAGAATGTTTAAATAGTTCTCCTCATTTATCTCTTCTTCATCGTTTACCTCCTCTATAACCACTCTGCTGGGATCCTGGTCACTTTGTTCCATTACTTCCTTATGTTTACAGTTTATTTCTTCCTTAGTGAAAGTGTCTCTGTATATTGGTCTCTTCTAGGGGGTTACAAGGTCTCTTGGCCTATACCCCCAAGGGCTACTCTCATTGTTCATGGAATTTGTTGGTGGGATACTGGTGGTATTATTGTTGGCTTCCATCTTTTTCCTATGCTATGATCTCGTGGTTGTCATAAAAAACTTAGGTATCCTATCAGAAAGTGGTGTACTCTCTAGTTGACTTGAATCCTAAAGACCTAATGTTGTCTTAAATGTGGGTTTGTAAATCTAGTTCTTTCCTCTAGATAAGTTTAGTATCATGAAAAAGACTAGGATTTTGACCAAAGAAGAACATGTATAACTCTAGATTGTTCTTGGAAGTGCGTCTATAAAAGTTTTCTACCACTTTGTTTCTATTTTTATGTAGCACTACGAGGTGTTTCTTGAGAGCCTTTAGAATTAGATGCCTAAGTCTGAAATGATCACCTATGGAATTTACCTTAGGGATCTTGAACTTGCATGAGATCATGAAGGGGATAATTATTTCCACTCGGGTGGTGGTAATATGGGCCTCTCTGCTACTATGTCTACTTTCTCTTCCTCTTCATCTAGGATAATTGATGCGGTGAGAAACTAGTGGGGTGTTTCATTCTTCTAAAAAATGAAGGTTCTCAAGCTGCTTATGATTTCATTTTGTTCACCTTCGACATATGCGAGACTAGGTTGAAGGATCGGTGGTACAAGATCTTGTTGTTGAACTGGGGCAGTTGGTCACCAAATGGTCATAAAGCTTGATGGTGTTATGGGATGGTTGCTGTAAAGCTCAAGACCCTAGGTTTTGAGTGCTATTTTGGAATGATACTACTTTTTGGAAATCAAAATGGTGGAGAACTAAGGTCTATATTCCACTTCTTTGTTCAGAGGATATGTTGCAGGAAAGCTTACTTGTACTATTTGTGAGTTCCAAGTAACTGTTGATATCATGGATGTCTGAGTGGAGGAATGACCTTAATGGTTTGTTTGATTTTGATTCGAAAAATGATCCTATAAACAACTCTCTCTCAACTTTTTCTCTATGTTTTTTGAATTATGGCAAGTGATAAGACAACACTTGGACTGACTTAGCAAGCATGGACTTATGTGACCTTCATGTCTATAACTTAGGTTGTGAAATCACAACACCCAAGCTATATTTCCCAAATGTTTACTCTAATTAATGTACCCTGAAATCAAAGAGAAAATGTTCAAATACCTTTAAGGAAATATCCTTTCAAAGGGTGCAAACATAAGGCTTCTTTCACAAGTATGCACTAAGTCAAAGGGTTTGTGGTTCAACCATCTTGTTCAGTGTTTGTTTTGAGTGTGTTATTTTTCTGTAAATCAAACACATAATTTGATGTCAAATTGTTTTGAATGTAATGGGCCAAGTTTAACATAAACCATTAATTACAACCCTAGGGGATGTACACCATTCTCTTAGGTAGGCTTGCCTCATGCTTCGTAGAGACGATTTTACATGCAAATTATGGCGTGAGTGTGTAGTTAAACATAGCAAGTAACTTCTCAGAAGTAAATTTTGATGCACCACTTTTAGAGAATGTTTTTGGATAATAGGGTGGCCTCTAAAATAATTTTGTTCTTAGTGGTAACTCTAAAAGCGGAAATATGACACTCACCCACTAGCCACTTAAGGCTCTTTAACCATTCCCGTTCCACTTAAGGTATGGGATTAGCTGTTGTTTGTTGTTAGCACGACTTGAAGCTACTTTCTTATGATTTAGCAACATTTAATATAGCCCGCTAGTAAACGTGTTTCGAGACCTTGCAATGAGTTCTCCAACGCAGGATGTATCTCAAGGCAAGCCCCCTCTTTAAGGTAAACTTAAAAATAAAGTGCAATGCTCAAAAATGTTCTTTCGCTCACCCAATATCGCCAAAAGGTATGAGGGGAGAAGATAAAACACTTTAGCTTTTCCAATCAATGAATGCATAGTGAACAATCCATAGAAAATTGATTAATTATAAACACCTCGAGCGATGTTATCCCCAAAAAATTGTGAGTAAAGAAAAACAAAGTTCTTTTTAACTTGCACCAATACGAAATGTTCAAGACATCAAGCAATTAAGATAGCAATGGTAAAAAATCATAAAGAAACATTTGTTCATTTTTCTGAGCTCCAATAGAAGTATTTCTACGAAAAGCGGTCCTTGTCCTATCTTGGTCAACAAATGTAAAACGTGCGTATGTCAACAAAATGGAAAATGCTTTTTGCTCTTCTTATGCACCAAAATTTAAAGGTTTCTAATTATGAAAACATGAAATGTGCTCAATTTTTAGAGGCAAAAATTGAAGTTTTTTTGTTCTTTTTATGAGCACCAAATGAAAGTTCCTAACTTAGAAAGCTTAAAATTGGTTCATTTTAACAACACCAAAATCAAATGTGAGTTTATTGTTGTTCATTTTTAGTGCACCAAATGAAGAAGTTCCTAACTTAGAAAAGCTTAAAATTGGTTGATTTTAATAGCACCAAAATCAAATATGAGTTTTTTGTTGTTCATTTTAGAGCACCAAATGAATTTTTTTCCTAAGTTAATAAAAAAACATTTGTGGATCGACAACTTGGATGATCGTCTTCCCTGTAACAAAGATGTTAAAGTTAATGGAATCCTGCAACAGATTTGTCAATTCCTACTTACACATCCAAAAACAAACAACAATTAGTGAAAAAACCCATTACAAGAGTGCAAGATCCGTGCACTTGTCCGTCAGAGCAAGTGCTTAGAAAAATAAAAACAAATGTGCAAAAAAAAGACAACTGCTCAATTCCAGAAATAATTGCTAAAACACAAACAAAAACAAGATAACTCCATGAAAATACAAGTGCGCAGGTTTTAGACAAAGGTGCCATTCCCATGACAACTATGCAGTTCTTCAGATAACTATGTAGTTTTCTTAATAGACAAATGCTTAGGTTTTTTGGACAAGTGCTCAAGTTTTCTGGACAGGCGTGTGAAAACTCTGTCAAATGTGTTTTTGGGACCTGTAGCTTCAAAAGTGACTCAAACAAACATTAGAGGAGGGAACAAGGGTCCCACCTGGCATGCCAAAATGTGTGAGAGTGAGAAAGGACATTAGATTTAGATTCAAGATGAACATGAATGCAATTTGACAAAAGAATCTAATCTACAACCAAATGCATAAAATGTAAAATCTAAAACTCCTACACATACGAGATTTAAACTATACTATTGCAAACATGATGAGGAACCTACTAATTACCAAATGAAATGAAAGAAAAAGACATTTTCACCATCCCATAGCTGAGTGTATTCGCTTGATGTTGGATTGCTCTTATCATAGTGAAGCCTCCAAAGTTCATGTGCAAAGTGTGGATGAATGCTTGGTTGATTGAAGGAAGGAATGAAGCTCTCTCAAGGATGATCTTGACAACACTTCGTTGCTCAATGTACGTTGATTCTCCGATATTTATTTGTGAGGAAAGGGGTTTGTTATATAGAAAATGAGAATTGAAATGGATGATCAAGATCGTTTTGAAGAATATATAGATCAATGGTCGAAGTGTGTTGAGAGAAATTTAGACATGAGAAAATTATGCAAAGTTGATTGCACAATTTGGGTGATTGAGAAATAGATTGGCTATTCAGGGATGTGATTGATCAGTTCACAGATTTAGATTGATTAGTCAAGAATGTGATGGTTGAGTTAGGAATTGTGATTAATTAGTTAACATAATAGATTGTTCAATTAACAATTTGGATTGATTAGTTAACAAATTAGATTGCTTAATTAACATATTAGATTGCCCAGTCAACAATCGTAATTTTCTCAATCAGAAAGTGGGTGAGGAATATGAATTAATTGATTTAATTAATTAATTCCTTTTTGGAGTTGAACGTGCAAATCAGGTTTGACTTTTGCAAACAAAGTTGCATTAGTTTGATTTGATTTTTGATAATTGATTTGAATAGTTTGATTTAATTTATTCAAATTTTTGGAGGGAAAGTGTTGTAATTAAATTATTATTTAATAATTTAATCAACTGAGAGGAATAATGTGATTTAGTGACGTAATTAAATAATTGGCATTATTTAATCAACCAAGATGAAATAAGTTGAGATTATGACTATTAAATAAATGCGATTTATTTAATTGGTCGAAATGATGAAACGTGAATTAATCAAATAATGTTGTTTTATTTAATCAATAGTATAATTAGGGTTTTTGGGAGTTTATTAAATAAATGAAATTTATTTAATTTGTCTGAATGATGAAATAGTGAATTAATTAAATAATGTTGTATTACTCAATTAATAGAGGAATTAGGGTTTTTAGGAGTTTATTAAATAAATGAAATTTATTTAATTTGTCTGAAATGATTTAAAAGTGAATTAATTAAATAATGTATTATTCAATTAATAGAGGAATTAGGGTTTTGATGTGGTGCAATGTGGGGATGTCGTGAGATGATTCTGAGATGATTTGAAACATTACGAGATAATTCTGAGCTGTTTTAGGGTGATTTCAAGATGTTCCAAGACATTACGAGATGATTCTCAGCTGTTTTGGGGTGATTTTGAGATGTTCTGAGATATTATGGGATGATTTCGAGCTATTTTGGGGTGATTTCAAGATGTTTCAAGACATTACGAGATGATTCTAAGTTATTATGACATGTTACGAGATAATTTTGAGTCATTCTTAGGCATTACAAGATTATTCTGAGTCATTTTGAGGTGTTACAGGACGATTCTGAGTCATTATGAGGCGTTACAGGATGATTCCAAGTCATTCTAAGGTATTACGAGATGATTCTGAGTCATTCTTAGATGTTAAGGGATGATTCCAAGTCATTCTGGGGCATTACGAGATGATTTTGAGTCATCTTCAAGCATTATGGGATGATTTCGAGTCATTTTGAGGTGTTACGGGATGATTCTGAGTCATTCTGAGATGTTATGGGATGATTCTGAGTCATTCTGAGATGTTACGGGATGATTGGAGACGATGTTCCATATTTTTTGTTGTTGTTTGAGGTGTGTGATAGGTGTTAAGTCAACTTTACATGTCTACAATATAAAATAGAAAAACCTATTATTGTTTGGTATATATATACATTTGACAACAGTTTGTGATTTTAAAAAATATTGTTCAATCTATTAAATGCATATTTTAATTTGTGATATATTACATTATTCAAAATTCTATCATTTTTTAAATTTTTTATTGTAAGTTTAGGTTTCATGGATCATGAAAACATTTTATTAATCTAAATTCTTGCAACCAATTCATTTTCAAATTTAAGAGTATTTTTTTTAATTTCCTTGTTCTTTTTCAAAATTACAATGATGAAACAAGAACATAATAATTTATTTTTTTAAGTAATGCTTATTTCTACTTCCAATGTTTGTTGAAATAGTTTCAAAATTGACATATTTTTCTTATATAACAAGAATTTTTGGATCTTTATAGATCAGATAATAATAAAATATTATTTTTCTTTAGATTCTACTATTCAATGCAATAGTTCACTTCAATTTTTTAAAGCAACTTGATCTCACTACCTGATATAAAGGTTGTGAGTATTGATGTTGAAAACTACAATCCCCACGAAAATGTTTAGATCTTATTATTGACGGTGCTTTAAGAAAGGATCATTTGTTTTGATTAGATCCATTTCTTATGCTCCAAGGGATTACTTATTTGACATATTAGAGTTATTAAATTTTTTATACATCCATTAAATTGTGAAATAGATTAATTGATAATTTCTCACTATGTTAAGCTAATCATGATCATGATCATGATGCATTATAAGCATTTGCATATGAACTATAAACAAAAAAATTATATGAATTGCATGATATGAAAGATGTCAACACTTATTTGTCTAAAATGTGAATCTTAATAAGAAAGAGGAATTTATGGTGACACATTTTGCATACAATGGATATGCAGGTGGTTAACATAACAATTGCATTGTGATAAAAATAAGCAAGAGAATATTTTTGTATTTAATGAAAATCCATATGAAATATTTATTTTGTTTTATTTTATAATTATTATGAAAAACCCCATCATGTTCATAATGAACAATTTATTTCAAAGATAATTTTACATAAAACAACATACATAAACCATAAAAACACCTCTCAATTTTTATTTATATCTTAATTTTTTTTAGAATACATTGCACCTGAAATGTAAGTTTTTGATATACAAAAAACATGTAAAGCTAAAAAAAAAAAAAAGAGACAATAAAAATTTCAATATAATATCTTATATTATGATAGAATAATTTGATATTCAATTTCCAATGCTTTACATTGCATAATAATTTTGTAACAAAAAACAAGCCGGTGATTACTATTGACACTATTGACACTTAGAAGAATTTGATATTCAATTTTTTCTTTGCCTTCCAATGGCTATTCTTTCCAAATGCTTTTTTTAGATTGGGGGTGGCTAAGTTTTAATTTTGGGTGCCTTGATTCTTTTTTCAAATTTTTGATGCATTTAGAAGTTCATGTTCATAGGTGCAAGGAAATTTGGAAACATCTTAATTTTGTCCCCATCAATGGTTAGTGTACCTCTATAGGGATTCCAATCTAACAACTATTTTATGTTGCACCTTTGGATGGCGCTTACATCTCATCAACTTGGTGGGCCCCTCCATTATTTGGTTTACATCTAGTAAAGGAAAAGTTGGATGGCATAGGCTTGGTTTGTGTCATCTCAACACATCTCCAAAGCCTTGCCTATATTGTTAAAAACTTGTGATGTGTCATTGGTGTGGGTGAGTATTGAGTTGTAAATTTGTGAGAGTTTTTTAAACCCTCTTATTACTCTTAATCTAATGAAAAAAACATGTTAGATAATATTTATATTAAATATTAGAAATATTAAGGTAGTGTGAGTTGTCTAGTGGGACCCACTATATGGAAAAAAATAAAGTTTGAATTTGTATGATTTCATCATATCCAATAGTTTGTCCACCTCAATTACATTTTCATAAAAACATCTTCGTTTCATTGTGCTAGTGGTTAGTGCCTCTATGTTAGTATAGTGGGCTCCATAATTTTTTAAGTTTCTCTTCCCGTGCAAAACTACTAATTATTGTTTCATACAATTGGAAACCATAGCCATAAGCATTAAATATATAAACAAAGTATTAGATGTAAAAACCTCAAATTCAAAGGAGTATTAAAGGTGTAGTAAATCCTACCATGGTTCTCATACGTTGGTTTTAGGGAGTTTCTATTCAATTCCTTATTATTTTTGAGTTATAGAGTTTATTGACATGTTTGCACATTTATGTGAGACATAATATGTATTCTTGTACTTTGTGCAAATTATGCTTTGATCATTTATTCATTTCCATCAACATTTTGCATACCTTATGCAGTGTCGTAAATTGTCACCCTTGACAATTTCACACTAGGTTTGGCACCCTCTTAAGTGCATGCACATAATTATTCTCATTATTTACCCATTTAATTGTTATTTTTGAGAAACTAAATTAAATCCTTATTTACCAAACTTTGAAAAGATTAAAAGGTCTGGATCAAGGCACCTAATACCCCTGTCCCATCTAATTAGGCCCTAAATTTCAAATGTTATTGTCAGCCTCAATATCTTAAAGAATTTAAAATCAGTTGTTGGCTTATCTTAATGGTTAATGTGAAATATGTTTAAATCCATATAAATATAAGTTATTCCCTCCATTTGAATATCTAAGCAATTTTATATTACTCTAGCATCCTGAAGGTAATTAGTGCAATATCAAGAGTAGAATGAGTAGAATATCAAAGGCATAATTAAAATCAATTACAATTTCCAATACATCAAAAAATTCATGGTTCATTCAATGTAAGATGTTTCATGTTTATGTTTATTATTATCATATGCACTAACACTTGTAGGATCTCCAAGAATCCTCCTAATTTTCCTTGTATGTGATGATCCAGATGACTTTAGTCCAACAAGGATATCAGATCTTAGTGCTAAGTTCTATTTGTATTCATTATCATTCATTGTTATTGTTTTACCTACCTCTACTCCCCCAAGATCACACGATATTATCATGAATCATCATAGTCATTGTGGAGGTGGAAACACCAAAATGGGGTTTGACCAAGGCAATCCCCTATATGACACAAAAATTCTCCCTCTGTATATTTTGCAAGTTATAGGTTTGAATTTAGTTGAAATGGATTTTATATCTCAAGGCTTCAAAACCTTAGTTCATACATTCATGCACTACTCATCAAAAAATTAGGGTGCAAGCTGATTATTCACACACTATCGAACTTTAGATCTAGATTTTCATAGTTAGAGACCTACAAAGACTACTATACCTATACCAACTCCACAACCCTAGATTCCATCACTTCTAGACTATGGTTCCTAGCACCTTCGTCCTACCAATTCAAATCCAGATGTCGAGTTCTTCTCTATCTACACTCTCCATATCTATCTTTTGTTTCAATATTTATGATCTACATTTTCTAGATTATATAATAGTTTCACTTTGATCTTAATTCACCTATATTTTCTTACATTCTATCAATCAATAATCACACCCAAAAATATAAAAAAAGGGACCAAAAACCTAACCAACCTTTTTGGCTCTCCCTTGAGGATAACCAAATAGTGCCTCTTGGTTAATTTTTTGTCCCTTAATGTTTTAATGGTGGAATGATTGATTTAGGTTAGGGTGTTTGTCTCGATCCCATTTCACAATATTATATTTTGGTAAAATCGACGTCTCTTACATTATAATTTTTTATTTACAAGCATATATTATATAATATTATCAAAACATTAGGTTATCTGAATATATTATTGCTCATATGCACTCATTGTATGTTAATTTTGAAAATAAAGCATTGCACATATAAATTAAATATCTTATTTTCATATGCAAGGATTATATGTTTACATTAGAAAGTAAAGAATTTGAATGTTTGTTCTCTTTTATTATTGCAAAAAAATAAGCCTAAAACACTTTCTTCTGACATATAATCAACATATATGTCTTGTCATCACCTTCTTTTCATTTCCAATAGAATTCTAAAAAAATTCTCCTTTCTTAAATCATTGGTATATGTTTCCTTTTGTTCCTTTGGTAGCCTTGCTTCAAATGGTGATGAGGCTAATGCCTGTCCCTCTCCCAATATCTCTCCTACTAGTGAAGATTGATGATTCCAGTCATTAGTTAGTTTTCTTATGTTTTTATGCAAGTTCATAGACATTACCAAGACATTGATCTTATACATATTCCAACACTATGCTATCTTTTATACTTATTATGCAACCTTGGTTCTGATTTAAAGTATATGGAAATATGGTTATGATGTGATGCTTATTGCATAATTTATGTGTGGATATGTATGAAATATGATTGATATATGTGCTTAGCTATGGTTGTTATTATTTTGTGCATGTTTTGTGAACTAACTCTTTTAGCTAGAAGGGGTAGACTGTAGCGCGCAACAAATGCTAGGTGCAACCTGCAACCAAAGGAGTTCCTAGACAACAAAATAGGGGAGGTTCCAAAATAAATGGAGCGCAACAACTAAAACTTGGAGGCAATTAATGAAGATGATTATACATAATTATGATTTTCAATATAGATACTGAAGGAGAAGAACCCTATTAGAATTGGGATTCTAACATAACCGATTTGAGCATTTCATGTTCCAATTTTGTTACAAAAGAGTCCAATTTTGTTACAAAAGAGTCACAATCCTACTTGGACTCTTCTTACTTTTCAATTGCATTTTAGATTATTGAGTATTTATCATGCACTGATATCTAGGGAGTGGTGATTTATGGTTTTATTTTAGAGTCTTGATTTAATAAACTCCCCCATGCCTATATGTATGGCTCAGTGGTTGAGGTTAGAGTTAATCAGTTAGTTAATTTTTGTTCAAGAGAAAATATAATTACCAGATACTTTCAGTTATTTGTTGTTCTTATGTAGACAATGTTTATTGGTCGAATCATGGTGTCATGAATAAGATATCTCAATAGAATTGTATGTGATATTTTTAAGTTGTGCAATGAATGATTGAGCTATTATGATTTCGTTGATCTAAGAGGTAAGATTTGGTTTAGATTAGTGAAGAAAACCACTTGAGCAAGGGCCACGCAAGGTAAATATCCTTCACTCCATTTCCTATTATTTCATTTCTATTTTTAGTATTTATTTCATAAATACAAACTATGTTAAATAGATTATGTGTTACAGTCATTAATGGATTCATGAATGATTCTTGCTTCGCAATCATACTATAATTGCTTGACTTTTTTGTACTCCAGAGTGTAGTGTAGGTTTAATTATTAGTATATATTCATTTATTCTTAATAGTAATTAGTTATAGCCTTATACTATAGGCACCTATAGAAATAGTGTCAGCTTTACTTCCTTTATTGTTTTACAGTTTTATCATTTCTCAGCAAATGTAACACTTGTACTAGGATGAATTAGGTAGTCTTAAGTCTTTGAAATAACATACAATGTCAGTACCTCCACAAGTTTACTAGCCTTGGTTGATAATTAAATGAAGGTTTTTCCAAAGGTTCAAGTGGACTGTTTAGTTAGGTTTTCCCAATGAATTGTGTGATTTCCACCAAGTTTAATAGACACTAGTAAGGAATCTACATTTTTGGAATTGTTGTCGAGGATGGTGCTACTTTTAAAGATTATTTTATGATATTTTTAATCTTTCTTAGTTTAGAATTTGCTTTTAGTATTAGGGTCATTAGGTTTTATCTCTTCAAATACTAGAGCATTTCACTAACATTGTGCAGGAGTCGTTGCTATACAAAGTCATACCTTTTGTATGCGGAGGTAGAGAGACACTTTGGGGAGATTTATCCCCTTAAACCAACAAGCTAGAGCAGATATATTGGTGACTACATTGATTAGAGTGAGGGTAATACTAAAGAAGAATCTTCCCTTTCACCAACATATACTACAAACACAAATGGGACCTTCCAAACCATGGTTGATGTAGTAGAGGATGATCCACCAAAATATGTGACTTTTAAATTTCCAATTACCCAACCAAGAGAGGGCTACTATGTTGAAGAATATACCTCCTTCAATATAACCAGTCTTTTATGGTTTGGTAGTTGAAGATCTAGAAACATTCTTGTTCGAGTTTGATGTCCCATGTAGGAGCTATGAATACACAACTGATGCTCATAGTCTCAAGGTATTCCCTACAACTTTGAAAGATGCTACCTTGAGATGGTTTATGGGACTGGGTAGAGATGTTTTTCTAGATTGGGACAACATGAAAATAATTTTTTTGTAGAAATACCAAGATTACTATAGAGGATTTGATAGGAGAAGATATGATATTTTTAGAATGACTCATAAAGAGGATGAACCATTGGAGGATTATGTAGAAAGGTTTTGATTCTACTTGAAAAAAAACCCACATAATATACTCTCAAAAGAATCCTTGAAGCTTGTGTTTTTAATAGGATTCAATGATGATTGCATGGATGCCCTCAATATTGTTGGGAAATGGTATGTGTCTCAATTAACCTTTGAAGATATATGCAAGTTTTGTAGAAACTATTCTAGGACCTTTACCAAAAGGTCAAGGGGGAAAGAACATCTACCATTGGCAAAACATCTAATGGGGTTTCAAGGGTGGAGTTAAGTAACCTACTGTCCAACATGAAGGTAGATATTATAAGTCATATAGCTACTCAATTGGACACTCTAAATATAAAGAAGAAGTAGGAGGAGGCTAAATCAATGCTTGTTGAATACTGCCCCAATTGTAGACAAAAAAAAGCCAATTGCAAGTGTAAAAGGGTGGCAAGTATTATATAAGGAAAATTAGAGAAACCAAATTTTCAACCACTGGAAGGAAAAGATGGATAGTTGTTCTATACCACATAAAGAAGGCCATGGAAACCAAGACAAGGTATAAAAATTCAGTTGTATGAGATTTGGTGGAAATTCTACATATCTCATTGTGTTTCAATATTTATTTCAAAGCAATCTCATGAAAAAGATGTGAAAATAATATTCCGATACCTGAAAGGAACTCCAAATTATGGCCTATGGTATAAAAAGGATAATAAATTTTATCTAAGTGCCTATACTGATATTGATTGGGTAGGTTGTGTGGATGACCAGATAAGTACAAGTGGAAGTCCATTTGTACCCACAACAGAGGCTAAATACATTGTTGCAACATCTTGCCGCACTTAGGCGATTTGGATGAAGCAAACTCTAAAGGATGTGAAGGTGGTTTATGATGAACCTATTTCTATATTGTGTGACAACACAAGTGCAATTAATATTTGCAAGAATCTGGTAATGCATTCAAGGACTAAAAACATCTCTATTCAGTACCATTTTCTAAGAGAGAAGGTTGCAAAACATGAAGTCAAAATAGAGTATGTGCCTACTAAGAACCAAATTGCAGACATTTTTACCAAGGCACTTTCAAATGATACTTTTGAGTATCTATGGAAAAAGTTGAGGGTTATTGCCCCTCCTTGTTCTAACTAGATGCATAGATGGCACATCTTTTTAGGGGGAGAAATTCATGACATATCATTTCTCCTAGATTGATGTGTGTTGCCACTCAGGGGAAGTTGGTAGTAAGAGGGATTTTTTATGTAGTTGTGAAATAATTATGAAATCGTGTTGCTAATCAAAGGGGGGGAATATGTCATTTCTTCAATTAAACATCTTTTACCCATTGTTCTTGAAGTCAAAAAATGTACTATTGTGAGCAGGTGTGTATGGTACTTTTTCCTTGATTTCAAAGGGGGATAGAGAAAAGTTGTGTTGCCATCAATACCAAAGGGGGAGATTTGTTGGCAATTGTTGTCATTGATGTAAACACTTAATAAGTAAGGAAGGTTGTTAGTCCTTGGAATTTGTTGAAATTCCTATATTCAGTGTTGCTAAAGTTTATAGTTGGATGTCATGCCTTATCTAATGTTTTTTGAATTTTATGGTTGGATGTCATTGAGTATGATTGCTATCAGTTGAGTTAGTTTCACAATGATATATTAAGATGAGGATTATAAGCATTAAGATGAGGATTAGAAGCATTATAAGTATTTCTAATAGTGGAGAGATGTTGTTTAAGGTCTACAGTATGTCTTATGTGCTCTCTTGATGTTCTTGATAAAACATGTGCTGCTGAAAGAAAGATCTAGCCTCCACAAATTTCTTAAGTGTTTCTAGTTTAGGAAGTTGCTTTAAAGTTTGTTTCCAGGAGAATGATCCACATTCCTCCATTGTTGAAGATATGGTCTTGTGGTTTGGGATTCAAATTTAATGCTTTGTGGATGTTGCACTCCTATCTTTTTAGGTCACCAGTTTTGCCGAGGAGGTTTTTATGAATTGTAGAAGGTTGATAGTGTTGTTGGTTGTCTAGAATGGTCCGAGAAATGCTACACATTTCGAGTTGCATTGATGTATTTTCTCACGTGGCTTGATGAATGTTCTCTCAGTGTCTATGCAGTGTATCAATTTCAATTTCATGTTGTGAAATGGTTTGAAAGTTGTTCTATTAATGTCATATCTCATGTTTTGGTATTTTGTGCTTCTTGAATGAAGTATTATATTCACATTCAATTTGTGGTGGTATTGGTGGCATGAAAGTATGAAAGAAGTGTATGGAATTATTGTTGTCCATATTCATGGAACATCCCCATGTGACCCACATGTTGCTGATTGGCTGTTTTGGTGTTGCATTATGTCTTGAGTTGGATTTTTGGATTATTTATATATAATGGCCAATAGGGCTTGTTATTTTTCTTACGCCATGTTCTTGGGGGTCTGCACCAACAATTGAAGATGTTTTCTGATGGATTTGGGTCTTGACCTATCTTGGTTAGAACCACCTTGAGCAAATTCAATTGAAGGAATGTTTTAGGGCTGACTGGTTATGTGCTTCATGTTTCATCTACACATTCCTTTGACGCTGACTTAGATTGATGTGCACCAGCGTGTGAATTATTTTGGATCACATTGGAAGATATAATAATGTTATTTTTGGTCCTTTCTATCATTAGGATAGAACCACATTATGCTTTGGTGGTTGACTTTTTGAATTCATTGTGTATCTTCTTCTGGCTGACCTAATTGAAGCTTTGCAATGTTGTTGTGGATATAAATGCAAGATCATTTCAAATGCAACAAGAGGGAGGAGTGTACAAGTGTGAAAATGAAAGTATGTGGAATGTATTGAATGTCTAGCAGAGTTAGTTCTACATTGTGAAGATGAAAGATTAGATGTTCTACAATGCCTTAGTTAGTAGAGTGTTTTTTTGACAAATATTGTAATTCTCATAAAAAAATTGTATCCTTCTTTGAGATAGTGAATCTCACCAGGTCCTTGTATCTTGCATCTAGAGTTGTGTTTGCTTAAATTCTACAAGTCCTTTGTATCTTGCGTTGAGGTAGTGAGCCTTAGTTTGCAAGTCCTTTTGGTGGCGAGCCTTTATATTGTGAGTTAACTCTCACCGTGGTTTTTCCCTCATTGGGTTTTCCATGTAAATTCGATGTCATCTTGTGGATGTGTGTTCTTGTCTCTTTTATCATTATTGTTGTTTTAGTTAAGGTTAGGATTTTTGTATCTCTACTAATAGTTTCTAAATTGGTTAAAGGTTTAAACTACATCTTTCTTTGCTGCTAATCTTCCTAAGGATTTAAAGTTTGTAAATTATACTTAAGAACTCTTGTTTTGGAAGGGTTTTAGTTTTTTATTTAGACTGGTTCATCCCCCTCTCTTAGTCTTCAAGTGTGTTCAACAATATATGGAATATTATGAATTTTCATTAAATTATTTTGATCTACCTTTTATGTTGATCTTGTTTATTCCGAACTATGCACTAATTGCTGATCCTTCTTTATTACTAAGTCTGGGGTATAAATACAACTTAATAGAGAATACTTGGGGCACATAACTATGGTCTATGATCCCCCACTTTTCTTGCTAAAACATTTCATCGATTGACACTTATATAATATATACAATAGGTGGGAGAACAATAGAAATAGGGTGTTGTACACATTGCACAAGAAATAATTATTTTATTATGTATAGTACATATTTATTTGTGGTACATCATAGAAGGTGTATTTAGCCACATTAAATATTAATTTGGGTCCACTTGTAAATTTGTATGTTACAACATTGGTTAGATATTTTCTATGTGGATTGAAAATGGGAAAATATTTAATATTCAAAAACTTAGTTCTAAAAAGTAAATATGGGGTTAATGGTTTTGTGTTCTCATTGTTTTGAGGTACATTATTTTACCTTACCACTTGGTTGTTTTGTGTGATCTTGATTCTATAAAATCAAGCACATTTAGTGGTTGAGGTTGGTTAGTTAGTAGTTTGTTTTGGTTAACATTGTATTGAACTCTGTTCTAAAGAGTGCATATGCAAAGCATGGCATGGGATGTGTGCATACATTCTTGGAAAAATTGAGGATTCATTGGAGGAGCTTAATGTTTCAGAAGTATTCAAATGGAGACTATGTAAGTGTATTGTAGTATAATATTTTTCATTATTGAATTATACATTAAGTGTGGATGCTTTTGGAGGTTCATTTATTCCCTCTTGAGGTTTTTCTTAGGGTATATCTTGTGTTATCTTGTATTATTCCTTTGATATTTGTATATGGTTATTTTGTAAGCTTGTATTCATGATTTTATCTAATGGGGTTATTTAGGAAATGGTTTGATCAAATTGTATTGTTTTCCTAACAAGTGGTATTAGACCCCTAGTTGTGGTTGAAGGATGTGACAAATCTCTATTTTGGTTTAAATCTTGTATGAGTATATTTGATGCAAATTTGAACCATGACAATGTTGGAGATATTTTAGAAATTTGAAGGTATGAGATATATTTTTGATAAAGCAACATTTACAGGGTGTTGTACCCTTTACATAGAGAGCCCAAAGGGCCAAAAAAAGAGCTAGTTCAAACCAAGAAAGAACTAGGAGAGGACATACCAAAAAAAGAAACAAAAAACATACAACTGTCAAACCACAAACTAGGACTAGGCAACCCCAGAATCAGAGGGGAGTAATATGACACCCTTAACCCCAGGCCGCAAAGTAGCGACCGATCGAGGGAGTCCCTTATTCTTCCTCAACACCATAGAATAGGAATAATTAGAATCCAAGTCCATCAAGCAAGGTGAGAGGAGCGGATCCACAAAAGATACCAAGGGAAAAGAGCCACCATACAACAAGGGAGACAAAAACGCAGGGGAGGAGATAAGAATCGTCAAAGGACTAGCAATGGTCTTTAATGATGTTTGGGCAAGCATAGTCATAAAAACGTCAATAGAAGCCAACAATGGCTCCATGGAAGGGATAGTCGAAAGAGGAGCAGAAACATGTTCTTGAGAAGACACAATAGGTTCAACCTCCACAGAGAAATTGTCGAAGGAGGAGAACCCACTGTGATGGTCTGAGAGAGCATCCTTCCACCAAGTCGCAGCACCCTTGCAATGGGCATGAGTGAAAGCAGAGGCCAAGTGACCCACCGAGAAGCATCTCCTACACTGAAAGGGGAGACCCTCATAGTCCAAGAGTTGCTTCCAAGGTCTATCCTCCACCAATAAGACAGCATCACCATGAAGAGGTTTGGAGATATCCAAATCAACTAACAACCGAGCTACCATAGTATTCCAAATCTCCCTAGTCGAAGATTCCACCATTAAGAAGCATCCAATGGTGTTGCCAATAGCTTCATAACATGATTCCTCTCAAAACTAGAGAGGGAGATTCGGTAGATAGACCTAGACTTGTCTAGTGTTCAATGGCTCCATAAGGGGATTGAAAGAATGAGACCAAGGCCTAATGGACAAAGAATGAATACCCCACATCCACCCCCTATCTAGCACACAATTTCACTCCATGGATGAGGTGAAATTAGCAATAAATAAATCCCTAGTGCTAGGGTAGAGATCGATCTCCCTAGAAATCAACAGCTTCTAGGAGATAGACACCCAATTATGGAGATCCAAGAGGGAAGAAAACAAGCCATTAAACTTGTAGACCATGCCCTGCTTCAAATAATAATCCTCATTTTCAACTACCTTAGAACCATAGACCACAATAGGGGAAACCCGGGCATAGGGCAGAGGCCGGTGAGCCTGAGCAGGAGGTCGAGCACCCACCTTAGTAGCCTCAAAGAAGGACTTCACCTGGCCCGAAGAACCCCCAACAATAGAACAAAGAGGTGGGACATCCATCCATGATGTAACACCAAGAACAGAGCCCACAAAAGCATCTCCAGTCGGCATAGAACCCCTGACATCACATTCTTCCAGGATCTTGTAAACTGCAGCAGACTCAGGGCCTGTCGCAACCAGAGAGTTCAAGGCTTTAAGAGACATGAAATCCATAGGAGACTAATGCCCTAAGTGTCCAAAACTATTATGCCTACACACACACAACGGGGAGACCATAGGAACCCCAATAGGATGCACACAACACCCAATAGGAGGGCCCCTGTAGGCCACCCTAGTAGCCCATGACCCCTAAACAGTGCCCAAATCTTTGTTCAAAGTAGAAACAAGTTGTTGGCTCCTGCTTGCATTAATCGAATCCATTTTCCGCATAATAGAAATATCAAAGAGGTCCAAGGTATGAGATATCATGTTGTGCAAGTTGTTATTTGTAGATTTGGGGTTTAGGGCTTTTCATATTTATGGTTACCTTTTACAAATCTGGGGTTTGAAAATGAGTTACAAAATGATTTTTTTAGGTGTTTGCCATGAGCGTTTGAGGGGGAAGATTAATAGATGAATTCCTTAGATAAATTATACCTCACCATTGGGTCAAGGAGGTATGAGAAATGAAGATTGACATAAAATTTGGCCTATTTTTGCCACTATGATCAAAAGAAATAAATTCCTCCTCCTTTATTCAATTGTATGGTAGTACAATCACCAAGTTCTATAGAGTAAAAAATAAATTAATAAAAATATTGCAAAAAAATTAAATTATAAAATTATAAATAAAAATACTAATTCAAAAAATATATTAAACCTACATTGAAAATAATTAAATTGAAAGAATTTTATTTAATTAATTAAAATGTAGGGATACATGGTCCATAGACTACCATTCTACCTGTAAAGGCCTGCCACGTAACCCTAGAGGAAGTTGCAATTAACTAAAATGGAATATATATTTTTTTAAAAAAGGATAAGTGATAAGTAAGTTAATTAACTAATGCCAACAACTTGTAAGGTTACGAGATAGAGGTTATATAGAACCTCAACAAAAACATGAATATAAACTATGACAATTATTTAATTAATAAATTAACACATACATTCCAATAAGATGAAATAACAACAAGCATAAGATAAGACTTTCGATTTCATTAATCCATTCATTAAACCATAAGGTTACAATCACTCATTCCCCAAATGAGGCAAGTCCAATAAAATAGGGTTACAAATACAAATTCCACCTCGAGAACAAGAGGGGAAAGATTAACAAGAATAACTGAAATGAAACAAGCAAGAACTGCAACCACGAGCTCTCCAACTGAAGTCTCGTCCACACGAACAAGGAGAAAACCCAACGGAGTAAGGTGCACGTTCCACCCAACCAAGTGGAACCCAAAGGTCCACCCCCCATGCTAGGAGATAGTAACTAGAATCTCTAACCAAGGACATCTACCTCTAGACATAGGCTAACATAACCATACTGAAATAAATACAGTAACAACACTTAATCACATGGTTACAATGCTTCCAGAAATTACATAATCAATTGCATCACTGATGCGAACATACTGTCGACCTAGGAGAAGTGTCATCACATCATTACATAGGTTATCCTGGTGAGTCTTCCTAGGTCCCGGCCCCCGTCTCGGGTTATCTTGGTAACCTCTAATGACTTTTGGCCCCTCATGTAAACCAATGTGGAATTAGTTATCTTTCGTGGTGACAAGATAACGATCTTGCCATTTCAGGCCTTCTCGTCTCAACCCAAGTCTTTACAAGCCCTTGTGATCAGAAGCGAGGCATAATTATCTTATTAAATGTTTGATACTACATGATACTCTAATCATTTAATTTAGTTATCACTGGATTAACTAACTTATAACGAGTTATCCTGACACCCCTTTGTGCGTTGACACTCATTATAAGCCACTCATCTAAGACGACACTTGGAACAACTCCACAACCCAAGGGTACACAAGTGCGACGTAAGGTACCACATACCTACCCATGACATACAGTCAACACACTCTCATTCGTGATAACCGGGGAACAAACTAGTTAAACGCACCACCTAAGGCCATCTATGGTTGACTACACATCACGACAACCCACAGAGTGAAATCCCAACTGGAAGACTTGTTAAATATTAAAAACCACACTTCCCAATGATACGCACGTAGATCAATGCCAAGACAAGAATCAAATTCTACTTTGGGTTCGCTAAACCCATATCCTCACTAGCGTTCAACAAATAGTGTGTTAAATAAACAAAATTAATTACGCCATTTAAAAATCATGTCATCTCCACGTAGCATTTAAATGCATAAAACATTACCCGTGTCCCCATAATTCAATTTAAAAACAAGATCCCATTTTAAATAAAATATTTATTCCATAATCAATTAAACTCATTAAAAAAAACAATATTTCCCATTTAACTAATGAAATACTGAAATAACAAAATCCTTTTCAAAATATTAATATGACTATAATTGTTTAAAATTTCCCATAATATTCTAAAGAATATAAATATTATTCCATCATCTACAATTTCAATATTATAATAGTCATAATATTAAAATAATAAATGTATTTAAACAATATGATGAAATAAATAATATCAATAATAATAAATTATAATATTAAAATATTATAAAAATTATAATATTAAAATATTATAAAAATTATAATATTTAAAATTAAAATATTATTATTATATTTTTTTTAGAAATAAAATAAAATTTTACTTTTCTAAAAGAGCCCATGCCCTACCTCAATCCACATGCGTGGTTAGGGCTGAGGCCGCGGGTCTTGGTTTTCCCACCGACTGTGTTTACACAGTCGGCACTGTTGAGCGGAGTCTGGGCAGAGTTTGTGGCGGCCGTAGGAGGCAGCGCCACCAGCGGAGCAGCCGCCGTGGTTACCACGTAGACGACGCTAGTAGCGTCACCACCACTATGGCGGCTGCTGCCTGCGCAGCCCGCACGGGCTGCAGACGGTGGGGAGTGGGTGTGGCTCCCCCACTCTACCCCCATGGGAGCGGCGGTGGGGCGAGCCCCCACTCACCTGCCTCTTTCTTTCTTTTCTTTTTCTTTTATTTTTTTTTTATAAAAAAACCAGAGCTTAAAGAGGCAAAATAAAAATATTAAAGTTCTGGAAATAATTTTATTTTAAGAAAATTTGGCCAACATAACCTTACCATAGGAAATTATAAAAATAAATCCCAAGCCTACATAGATTAACCTATATATAAAAATAGATTTAAATAGCTATACAGCCAATTGAAGACTACAAATAGATTGAAGAACAACATGAACAATGAAGAATTGAAATAATCATAGCAATTTAATCTTCCATTACTCAACAACATTGAATCAACAAAATTTCAATAAAACAAGGTGTGAAACTGATTCTCTTGGAGTATGTTGAAGAACCTGCTGCTGCTTTGAAACCCTCTTGAGCACTTAAGATTCCACAAGCTTTTCCTCCAAACCCACAAAATAAAGCAATCTTCCCCTTCTCTTTTCAATTTTCTCCCAAAAACTCCATTTTTGATTTTGTGAAGAAATTTTTAAGATAATGCAAAATTTTTTCCAAAATCCCACAACAACCCTCATAAATTTTTTGAAAACAGAATAGCAAAAGTCTTTCTTTTGAATTTTTGAATTTTTGAATTTCAAAATTGACTTTTAATTTATTTTTCTAATTTTTCAATTCCAACTCAAATTTGCATGCATTTTCAAAATGAATAATTTAAATCATTTCAACATGAATAACTTAATCAATTAATAAATAAATCTACCATAAGATTAAATATCAAATTAATTAAATTAAATTACTCAATAATCAAATCACAAATCCTACATTATTCTAACTCCCCAAATAGACTAAAACCAGTCAAACTGAACAAAATAGAGCAACTGGACCATACTAGGATTGACGGCACACTACAACTAGGGTGACGACTCGGCACGAAAATCCTAGCTACTATCTCCCAATCGAATGTCGTTGAACGAGAGATAGTAGCTAGATAACATGTGTCAAGTCTACACCCTAGCCATAGTGTGTCGTCAGTCGTGTGTGTCAAGTCGTTGTTTGACTTGCTTTAATGTTATTTAGTTATGAAAGGATTCTTGTTTAGAAATAGATATTTTGAACAATTGCATTAAATCATGTTGATGGTTATTTAATTTAAATTATGCAATGTAGATAAAAGTTTATATTTAAATTAATTAATTATATTTAATTTATTTAATTAATTAAATTTATCCAAAGGGGTTGAATTTAGTTATTAAATAATTTAATTAATTAATTAAATATGATGCAAGAAAATTAAAAGAAAGAAAAGAATTTAAATTCATTATGGAATTTTATTTCATTTAGTGGGAATTTAATTATTTTGGAATTTTATTTAAATTAAGTTGGAATTAAATTAGAATTTGAAATTGGATTTTAAAAGCAAAGTTGATTTTCAATTTTTGAGAGTTAATTAATATTTAGATATTTTAAATTTGTGATTTGCATGCAAAATCAAATTTGGTTGTGGAGGATATTTTCAATTAGGCCAGCATGTGTGAGTTTAATTTATTAATTAAGAGTTGGTTGTGAAATTTATTCTGGGAGAAAATTTTGGAGAGGAAAAGCTTCTTCTGGTGTGAGAAGATATTTTGGGAAAAATTACACAGAGAAGGGATTTGGAGAAATTCTTAGCTGTAGATTTACATTGGAGTTATTCTGGAAATCTTTGTTGTGTTTGTAGATTGCTTTCTTGGTTGAAATCATTGGATTGTTGGATAGAAGCTGTAGAAGCTTTGGAGGAAGCTCTGCATCAAATTTTCATTACCTGTAGCTTCTTGAATCAGGTTTTATTCTGTGGTTATTTTATTGATCTTTATTTATATTTAAAAGTGTTGAGATTAAAGAATTGGTTGTTGAATCTGTTTTAGAAAAGGAATTTCTGATTAGAAGAAAGAAAATAAATTAAATAAATTTAAAGTTTCTGTTGTTTTTGTGGAAATTTCTTCAGGAAATTGTGTAAACCTCTGTAGAATTAAATTTAATTGAGGAAATGGATTGTTTTGTTGTTTAAATCGAACCTAGCGGTTAAACAAAACGTTTAGATTGAGTAAAGAATTTAAATCTCTGTAGAAAACAAATTTGTTTGAAAAAAAAAAAAACTTCTGTGAAATATTCGGTGGTGAAATCTAGAGGATTTGAAAACCTTATGGTTTTAAATTTAGATCCATTTAGTTTTATTGTTCTTTTATTGTTCATGAATTCAAGAAAATGGTTTAAAAGAATTAATTTTTTTTTTAACCTTTGTGAAAATTGGATTTTCTGGAAAATCTCTTCAATTTATCTTGTAGTTGAAATTCTGGGTAAATATATACATGTATATATATATATATTTTATTAAATATATATATATATATATATATGAATTTACATATGATATATATTTAATATTGCTGTTGAAAATTTATTTTAAATTTCTGAATCACCATCCGTACGACAGACGAATTTCTGGAATTTGTACAGAGTTTTTAAAAAGAATGAAACGCATTTTTTTTAATATTGTTCATTGTTTTCGGTGGGGGTTTGAACCCACCACAACTCCTTAATGGAGGGTGCGGCTGCCTCCAAAGGTAGCACCCTCCATAGTATGGAGGGAGTGTTGTCTTTGAAGGCAACGCAACCCCCAATGGAGGCCGCACACATGGAGTGAGGGGAGGGGGGGTGTGGCTACAACCGACCCCTTCCCAAACCCTGTGTTGTTTTTTGTTTAATTTTTAATTGTTCGGGTACGTGAACAATGGCGTCCACCATTGGAATTTAATGATTGGGGTTTGTAAAATTTTTTTAATGATATTTAAATATATGATATATTTATATTTATATATATAATATATGTCATATTTTATTATAATAGATTGGGATTACAATAATTTGTTTAGTGGAAATAAACAATAGTATATATTTAATATATATATATATATATATATATTTAAAGAGATATATATATATAATTTAATATATAAAAATATATGTGAGGTTGCATTATAGGAATAGTTATAATTAAATGTTTATTTAAGTAATGAGTATAATTGGGTGCATGCGATAAAATTGGAAAGAGTAAACTATAAAATGAAATGGACGTTGTGTATAGTTGGAAAATTAAAAGAGATATAGAATTTGATTTAAATTGTCTAAATTAGTATTTCTTGTATTTGTAGATTGAAGGCACTTATTTAATTATTTCTATTATATTGAAAGGGAAAAAGTTTTATATTATTGTGAATGGGGATTTTAAAAGATAAGATTAGAATGCATTGTAAATTAGATAAGGAAGAAGATATTTTGTTATACATTGAAGAAATTGCATGTTTTGAAAGGAAAATTGAATGTGGTATAGGTTTTGGTTAGCAAATTGGAAAGATTTACTTGCATAGATTTATGTTGTTTTCAAAAGTTAATTAAGGAGTGATTTATATTGATGAGGCAATAAACTATTTTAATTTATTTATTGTCTATTAGAGAAATTTAATTATTGTGATTGGAATATGAAAGAGATATGGACTTAGTATATCCAAAAATAGTAATATCCTCGTGATTGCCTTTTAAATTTATTTTCCTCGTATTTCACAAAGGGATGTGAGTTTAAATTGTTCAAGATTTTCAATAATGAAAGAGGAAATAGGGTTTAAGATTATTTCAGATGATCTAGTTATCGTGCCTTTGACTTTGTCAACGTTACCTATTGAATGAGTATGGATTTAGGAAATCCAAATATTAGATTTGAATTATGACTTGAATGCTCTTTGTAGCTATGTCGTCTAGTTGCATTGTGGGATATGGGATTGAGTTTTAGTCCAAAATTTGTAAGTCTTCCAGAAGATCTTAGAGGATGAGGGTTGTCAAAACTTTATGTCAACCAGTTGTTTTTCCCTTGGGTAGTGCATGGAGTCTTTTAAGTTTTTACTCGGTTTCCATGAACGGGGATGTTTGTGCCTCCTGTGATAGGAGTGGATTATTTGTTTGTTGCCTCCAAGATGTTTGGAGTGAATTCTATTATTTGTTTCCTCCTTGTGTTGGAGTGGTTTTGATGCCTAGTTTGTATGCGCTTGTGTTTCCCTTGGTGGATTGTTTGGGTGTGTGTTGTCCATTAGAAGAGTGGGTTTTGTTAGGCGTCGGAACCCAAAGAGGTAAATCGGGTAACCTTCAGAAGTGATTTAATCAAGTGATAACTAAATTAATGTACTTAGATGATTAGGATGTCTTCCACACTAATCAAGATAATGTAAGCCTCACTCATAGACACAAGGGCTCGTTTAGACTTGGGATGAGTGAGAAGGCCTGAAATGGCATAGTCATTTATCTTGTCAGTATGACAGGTATTTGAGGCCACATGAGTGAGTATGAGGGTCAGGATTTGGTTGAGATCACCAGGATTACCAGAGCCTATGAAGAATGCCGAGAGGAGATCTCATGACTACTATGCGATGACACTCTGTCTAGGACAACTATTGTTAATTGTTTTATGTGTATGGTTCTTTGAACATACTTGATCTATTTTATGTCTAGAAGCAATGTGACCTATATCAGTGATGTGAGAGTTGTACTTGTGTTGAGTATTTATTTGGTTATGTCAGTTTGAGTCAGTATGAGTCTGCCTTTGGATAGTGGTTGTAGATCTTTGTCCATGTTACTTTGTTACTATCTCCTAGCATGGGGGGTGGGCCTTCGGGTACCTCTTGGTTGGGTGGAACATGCACTATACACCATTGGGTCCCTATTTATCTTCAGTACTTAGTGGCGAGACATCCAGTTGGATAGTTCGCGGTTCTTGTGTTATTCTTACATTGTAATATTTCAGTTTGTATAAGTTATTATATCCCTCTTATGTTTATGAGGTGAAATGTTGTAATTGTAACACTTATGTACTATTGCCTCATTCTGGGAATGAGTGATATAACTATTGGATTAAGTTAATGATAATGAGATTGTATCTTGGATGTTTATCTTATTATGTTATGTGGTATCCTTATGATATATGATGTTTATTTCATAAAGTATATAATGTTATGGTTATATATAATATGTATGTGTGGGTTTAAGTAATCCCAATCTTGTAGCCTTAGAGGTTGTTGTTAATTAGTAAGTGAATATGTATGTTAATTGCACTTAAAAAAAAAAATTGATTCGCTTAAATCGTTAATTACAACTTCCTTTAGGGTTACTTTTTAGGCATTACACATGGTATCAGAGCCTAGGTTTAAACACTGGGTTCTTTGGGTACATTTGTGCCCACTGTGTTGTCCTTGTGTTTTGTCAGTGGAGTGTTAAGTGATCACGTGTTCATGGCTTTTACTTTAGCATGATTTACTCTGTGGAAAAGAGTAGTGTGAAAGTAACTTGATAAAAGGTTAGGGTTGGGAAGTTATGATACGCATCCCATGGGTTATGGAATTTGATGATTCTATGGGTTTATGTATTTAGTAGTACCCCTTTGTAAATGTAAGAAACCAGTAATTGTATCTTGTTTGAGAGTTGTGGATACACTCTGGGTCATGTGGATTGCATGCTCACTCTGCATCACATGAGGGTTGTTATCATTATTTTTGGACATTTTTTCCTCCTTCCTCGTCAATGGCTAGTATTTAGTCACATAGTGATGTACGGTGCAATTTTAAAGATTGTGAACTTTCTTTCAATTATTGATGATTCTTTTTAGTTGATTATGAGGGCTGACACTTTGTTTATGTTTGATTGTGAAGGTTTAGCCACAATTTGTGATCTTATTTTCTTATAACCCTAGTGGTTATGAATTTGATTCAGTGTTGAAATTACGCGTATTTATTTCTTTATTGTTGAAATGAAACTTTAATTTGATCTTCTTTATGAACTTGGTGGCTAAGCTAGTTATCTTTGTTGTTTTCAATGTCGGCTATGTGTTGTATTGTGTTTCCTCTCCAAGGACGTATGGGACGGACTTGGTGAGTGTGTACGAGGAAGTAGATGCAGGAAACGTTGAGAATGGGGGTATGCGAGGCTGTATGCAACTATGAATCACTACTCACCTTTGTGTGATGACTATCTCTTGGAGGCTAATCACCTTACACAACAAGAGACAGGTCATGGTGGTCTTGTTTGGATGGTTTCACTTTATGTATGACCTAACACCATCAAGCCAGTAGTTTGATGTTAGATTTAGTTGAGATGGTTAGTTGTTCTTGATTCATGGATTCTTCTATCATGGATCGGTATGCCACTTTCTGGTGTCCAGGTGGACCCTTGTGTAGTCTTGCGATGGTTTTTTGGTGATGTGTATTGGTACATATGTGTATTGTGTATGATAATCCATGATTATGTGTTTTTGGAGACTTGGTTGGTGGTTGCTTCACCATGTTGTCTTCGTTGAGTTGTTTACAGAACGAGTTGCTATTGTTATGTGTTGAGGTATGGAGTGGTTCAGTTTGGAACCCTTGGTTATGTGTGATTGTATGGAGTTCGCACTTGGGGTCTTTGCAGGCTTCCAGAAGTAAGCCTAACCCTTGGGGGGGAGAATGTAACACCCCTCCATTTTGCTTGATGAGCTGGACAGTGTTTCCTTGTTTTGTGTTGATTTATGTTTCTAGATATTCAGATACTTTATCTTGTGTGTGTATTTGATCGCCATTTATTGAGCGATAGACTATGTGATGTGATTTGATTTATCTGATGATTTGTTTTACATGCTTTAATTGGTGTAAATATGTTAGCTGATATAACATGTAATTTCTTATGTGATTATTGGAATTAAGATGTAAATGTCAGCTATGACGAGTGTATTGGTGAAGGGGATGAGTTTGCATCACTCACTTGCGAGAGCCCTGCGAATCTGTGATTTCTTTTTCACGGTGTGTATTTTATGCTATTTATATTATATGATGTTGGTTACTATGTTTTCGGGATTGTAGGTACATGCCATCGACTCCACCTAGTTTCACAGGTTTGAGCATGTCGATCCAATGGTTAAGTTGAACGGGAGATAGTAGCTAGGTAACATGTGTCAAGTCTACACCCTAGCCATAGTGTGTCGTCAGTCGTGTGTGTCGAGTCATTGTTTGACTTGCTTTAATGTTATTTAGTTATGAAAGGATTCTTGTTTGGAAATAGATATTTTGAATAATTGCATTAAATCATGTTGATGGTTATTTAATTTAAATTATGCAATGTAGATAACAGTTTATATTTAAATTAATTAATTATATTTAATTTATTTAATTAATTAAATTTAGTCCAAGGGGGTTGAATTTAGTTATTAAATAATTTAATTAATTAATTAAATGTGATGCAAGAAAATTAAAAGAAAGAAAATAATTTAAATTCATTATGGAATTTTATTTCATTTAGTGGGAATTTAATTATTTTGGAATTTTATTTCAATTAAGTTGGAATTAAATTAGAATTTGAAATTGGATTTTAAAAGCAAAGTTGGTTTTCAATTTTTGAGAGTTAATTAATATTTAGATATTTTAAATTTGTGATTTGCATGCAAAATCAAATTTGGTTGTGGAGGATATTTTCAATTAGGCCAGCATGTGTGAGTTTAATTTATTAATTAAGAGTTGGTTGTGAAATTTATTCTGGGAGAAAATTTTGGAGAGGAAAAGCTTCTTCTGGTGTGAGAAGATATTTTGGGAAAAATTACACAGAGAAGGGATTTGGAGAAATTCTTGGCTGTAGATTTACATTGGAGTTATTCTGGAAATCTTTGTTGTGTTTGTGGATTGCTTTCTTGGTTGAAATCATTGGATTGTTGGATAGAAGTTGTAGAAGCTTTGGAGGAAGCTCTGCATCAAATTTTCATTACCTGTAGCTTCTTGAATCAGGTTTTATTCTGTGATTATTTTATTGATCTTTATTTATATTTAAAAGTGTTGAGATTAAATAATTGGTTGTTGAATCTGTTTTAGAGAAGGAATTTCTGATTAGAAGAAAGAAAATAAATTTAATAAATTTAAAGCTTCTATTGTTTTTGTGGAAATTTCTTCAGGAAATTGTGTAAACCTCTGTAGAATTAAATTTATTTGAGGAAATGGATTGTTTTGTTGTTTAAATCAAACCTAGCATTTAAACAAAACATTTAGATTGGGTAAAGAATTTAAATCTCTGTAGAAAACAAATTTGTTTGAAAAAAAAAAAAAACTTCTGTGAAATATTCGATGGTGAAATCTAGAGGATTTGAAAACCTTATGGTTTTAAATTTAGATCGATTTAGTTTTATTGTTCTTTTATTGTTCACGAATTCAAGAAAATGGTTTAAAAGAATTAATTTTTTTTTTAACCTTTGTGAAAATTGGATTTTCTGGAAAATCTCTTCAATTTATCTTGTAGTTGAAATTCTGGGTAAATATATACATGTATATATATATATATTTTATTAAATATATATATATATATATATATGAATTTACATATGATATATATTTAATATTGCTGTTGAAAATTTATTTTAAATTTCTGAATCACCATCCGTACGACAGACGAATTTCTGGAATTTGTACAGAGTTTTTAAAAAGAATGAAACGCATTTTTTTTAATATTGTTCATTGTCTTCGGTGGGGGTTTGAACCCACCACAGCTCCTTAATGGAGGGTGCGGCTGCCTCCAAAGGTAGCACCCTCCATATATGGAGGGAGCGTTGTCTTTGAAGGCAACGCAACCCCCAATGGAGGCCGCACACATGGAGTGAGGGGAGGGGGGGTGTGGCTACAACCGACCCCTTCCCAAACCCTGTGTTGTTTTTTGTTTAATTTTTAATTGTTCAGGTACGTGAACAGTGGCGTCCACCATTGGCATTTAATGATTGGGGTTTGTAATTTTTTTAATGATATTTAAATATATGGTATATTTATATTTATATATATAATATATGTCATATTTTATTATAATAGATTGGGATTACAATAATTTGTTTAGTGGAAATAAAAAATAGTATATATTTAATATATATATATATATATATATATATATATATATATTTAAAGAGATATATATATAATTTAATATATAAAAATATATGTGAGGTTGCATTATAGGAATAGTCATAATTGAATGTTTATTTAAGTAATGAGTATAATTGGGTGCATGCGATAAAATTGGAAAGAGTAAACTATAAAATGAAATGGACGTTGTGTATAGTTGGAAAATTAAAAGAGATATATAATTTGATTATATTGTCTAAATTAGTATTTCTTGTATTTGTAGATTGAAGGCACTTATTTAATTATTTCTATTATATTGAAAGGGCAAAAGTTTTATATTATTGTGAATGGGGATTTTAAAAGACAAGATTAGAATGCATGGTAAATTAGATAAGGAAGAAGATATTTTGTTATACATTGAAGAAATTGCATGTTTTGAAAGGAAAATTGAATGTGGTATAGGTTTTGGGTAGAAAATTGGAAATATTTACTTGCATAGATTTATGTTGTTTTTAAAAGTTAATTAAGGAGTGGTTTATATTGATGAGGCAATACATTATTTTAATTTATTTATTGTCTATTAGAGAAATTTAATTATTGTGATTAGAATATGAAAGAGATATGGATTTAGTATATCCAAAAATAATAATATCCTCGTGATTTCCTTTTAAATTTATTTTCCTCGTATTTCACAAAGGGATGTGAGTTTAAATTGTTCAAGATTTTCAATAATGAAAGAGGAAATAGGATTTAAGATTATTTCAGATGATCTAGTTATTGTGCCTTTGACTTTGTCAACGTTACCTATTGAATGAGTATGGCTTTAGGAAATCCAAATATTAGATTTGAATTATGACTTGAATGCTCTTTGTAGCTATGTCGTCTAGTTGCATTGTGGGATATGGGATTGAGTTTTAGTCCAAAATTTGTAAGTCTTCCAGAAGATCTTAGAGGATGAGGGTTGTCGAATCTTTATGTCAACCAATTTTTTTTCCCTTGGGTAGTGCATGGAGTCTTTTCAGTTTTTACCCGATTTCCACGAACGGGGATGTTTGTGCCTCCTGTGATAGGAGTGGATTATTTGCTTGTTGCCTCCAAGATGTTTGGAGTGAATTCTATTATTTTTTTCCTCCTTGTGTTGGAGTGGTTTTGATGCCTAGTTTGTATGCACTTGTGTTTCCCTTGGTGGATTGTTTAGATGTGTGTTGTCCATTAGAAGAGTGGCTTTTGTTAGGCGTCGGATCCCAAAGAGGTAAACCGGGTAACCTTCAAAAGTGATTTAATCAAGTGATAACTAAATTAATGTACTTAGATGACTAGGATGTCTTCCACACTAATCAAGATAATGTAAGCCTCACTCATAAACACAAGGGCTTGTTTAGACTTGGGATGAGTGGGAAGGCCTGAAATGGCATAGTCATTTATCTTGTCATTATGAGAGGTATTTGAGGCCGCATGAGTGAGTATGAGGGCTGGGATTTGGTTGAGGTCACCAAGATTACCGAAGCCTATGAAGAATGCCCAGAGGGGATCTCATGACTACTATGCGATGACACTCTGTCTAGGACAACTGTTGTTAATTGTTTTATGTGTATGGTTCTTTGAACATACTTGATCTATTTTATGTCTGGAAGCAATGTGACCTATGTCAGTGATGTGAGAGTTGTACTTGTGTTGAGTATTTATTTGGTTATGTCAGTTTGAGTCAGTATGAGTCTGCCTTTGGATAGTGGCTGTAGATCTTTGTCCCTGTTACTTTGTTACTATCTCCTAGCATGGGGGTGGGCCTTGAGGTACCACTTGGTTGGGTGGAACATGCACTATACACCGTTGGGTCCCCATTTATCTTTAGTACTTGGTGGCGAGACATCCAGCTGGACAGTTCACGATTCTTGTGTTATTCTTGCATTGTAATATTTCAGTTTGTATAAGTTATTGTATCCCTCTTATGTTTATGAGGTGAAATGTTGTAATTGTAACACTTATGTACTATTGCCTCATTTTGGGAATGAGTGATGTAACTACTGGATTAAGTTAATGATATTGAGATTGTATCTTGGATGTTTATCTTAATATGTTATGTGGTATCCTTATGATATATGATGTTTATTTCATAAAGTATATAATGCTATGGTTATATGTAATATGTATGTGTGGGTTTAAGTAATCCCAATCTTGTAGCCTTAGAGGTTGTTGTTAATTAGTAAGTGAATGTGTATGTCAATTTCTATTTTTTTAAAAAAATTGGTCCGCTTAAGATGTTAATTGCAACTTCCTTTAAGGTTACTTGGCGGGGCATTACATACGCCATGAGGATCTTGTTGAGGACTTGCTTCAATTAGGAGAAAAGAATGGGTTTAATGAGAATCTCTTGACCAAGGCATTTAAGAAGTCTTGGATGGTTGTACAAATTGATTCCGCTTCTCCCACCACAAAGGCCAAGACCAACCAACTCCTCAAACTCTTCTCTTCAAAGCAACTCATCCCTACTTCTTCCTAAATTTGTTAATTCTTTGTTTCCAATCTATTTTTGAACATATACAAATTTTTTATTATTATTTTTATTTCACAACACATTGACATTGATTATACCATAAACTTGTGCTTCACTCGTTCCAACTTCGTCAAAATAAATAGATGAGTATTTATAGATTCATCAATTCTTAACATACCTACATATTCTCTAAGAAATATTTGTTTTGGAAGATCTTCTACATAGTATTTTATTGCAAAAGGTTTATATGTATGAGAAGTTGTCCATTATGATGGGTTTCCCAAGAAAATATCTGACAGTTGAATATTTCTCAAAGATCTCAAGTCTTTGCTATTGAAGTTGTTCATTCTAATGAAGACATTTTTATTAATGACCCTCCTCTGGGATGGGCAGAATGGGAGTCTCATGTTGAAATCAGGGTTGAAGGATAAAACATAGTTGACTATATAGTTTTTTGATAAATAGTATTATGATCAATAGCGTTTTAGCAAACAATCTTTTTTGAAGGATGTTATTTTTTGATCTATCTACTAGTAGATGAGCCTTGTGATTTGAAAATGTGTAAGCTACTAAATAGTTGTAATTAGCTGAACTGGGTAATTAGCTCAAGGTTAAATGCTTATGATTTTTAGAGTTTTTAGATTTGTTCAATTTTTTATTTTATTTTTTAAATTTTTTCTTTAATAATATATATTAATTTTTAAGAAGTTATATTTTCAATATAAAGATATAAATTGTATATATATTATTAAATTATAGTTATGAGGATGTAGATTTTCACTTTGTGATTTATAAGGTGATTCAACCACATTAATATTAAATCAATTTAACATAAGTATTACAAAGAAAATAGTCACTTAAGTTTAGGATATTCTTATCAATAGTTTATATAGGATATCATCCTCTCTCAAAATAGTAATCTTATCTAAAATTAAAACTCTCAAAGTTCTTTCTCTTAAAAATCATTATTTAAATCTTCTCTATAATAGCATTTACCATAAATTCTTCTAGAACATATTTTTCTATTATTATCTTGCCTCAGTCAAGAAGTATAGTCCAATCTATTTAAGTAATATCAAGGTTTGAGGACATTTTTGGAGAATTTATGGTAAAAGATTTTTTTTTTCCTCATACTTATAACTAGGTATCAACATTTTATATGTACCAAATTTGAAATAATATCATGAAACATTTTGTACCTATTTTCCTTATAATATGTCATAGTTAAAATGATATATGATATCATTGTTGTCTCATTTATGTTGGATGCCATTTTTTTTTTGTATATAATATATCAGCAATATATTGAAATAATTAAATTAAATATTTATTTACTAAACGTGATCTATAATATAATCTTCTAGGAATGCTTTTATTTGGATCTCCGCATATCTCATAGTTTTTTATTCAAATTTCATGAGGGAAATCAATGCATGCTCAAAGGTCCACATTGTGATATCAAACATATCAACAATTAATCATGTGAAATGGTGATTCTTGTCAAATCTCCTTAAGAACTCTAATGTCTTTTTTGGAGATCAAAGAGAAAATACATTGTATAGCCACCAACCTCATTAGATATGTGAATAGTCATTGGAATATAATCAATCATATGGATGAAATCACCAAGATAATTTTGTTATGACTCTTTGAGTTTGTATATTTAGTAGGATGATTGTTTAGTACTTAAAAAATGAAAAATTTACCTACATAAGTTTTTTTGGAAGTAATTTAGATCTCAAATCAAAAGTATGTGCTTACTCAACCACCATGGATCTAAGGAGGGTATTATCTCTATCAAAGAATTCTCATTCTTGTTATATTAAAATGACCACATTCATTTCCTTTCACTAAAGCGCAAGGATGACAAGGAGAATGAAAAGGCAAGAGATTTTTTTCAAACTCTTACACATCCATAGACAAAGTGGAATTGTATAAACTTTCAAAGCATTTTTTTGTTGTACTATATCTTTTTCTCTCTTGAGTGTTACTGAAGCTAACATTTTTTATGATGTTCAAGTATCCTCTAAATTTATTCGGTTTAAAGAAACTACTTATAATGGGTGGCTATCACCCTAATAAAATTGTGTAGGGAGCAAAGCCTAGAAAGGATAACTCACCCATTGTTTTTTTGGATAATCACTTTATGATTTGTAGCATGACTATTTTTTTCTTGAGATGAAAATGAAAAATTATTCATACTTATGTTCATGAAAATATTTTATGATCTCCTTGCTAGTGATCATTAGACTATAATCTAGATTTATGAGGAATACTATATGCTTACTGGAAAATGAAAAATGCATATTAAAAAATTCTTGGACCAAGAATCAACAAATTGATTACTATATTACTAACTATATATTAGTTCAATTCTATTTTAGAATGTCTTCAAAATAAATGGTGTGGGTGCTCTTACATGGATGGTGTAATAATTTTAAAAGCTATCTTCTATGGTTTTTAAATAAAAGTCCAAAATACAAAAATAGCTCCTAAAAAATTAATGTGGCATTGAAGATTTATGGAAGAGCTTCAAATGGATACTTGTAAAAGTGCCACTTTACTATATGATAATTAGAGTTATTTAACTCTTACCAAAGAATCTCATTTCCAAAGAGAGAAAAAAACATTGAAAAACATGGTCACCTCACTCAAGTGAAAAATTCCATTTTAAAATTTCTCTCCAATTTTATTCAAGCCAAAATATTCCATCATTAAAATTATCTCTAGTTTTATTCAAATGAAAGTATTCAATCATAAAAGTTCTCTCCAATTCTATTCCAGTGAAAGTTTTCTATAAAATATTAAATAGATTGGAATCTTTTCCATCACTTATCAAAACCTCTATGTAGTGTAAAATTCTCCAAAATTAAATCAATGATTGGCCAAAGGTTATGCCATTAAGGGGGAGTGTGTGTCAATGACACCACCTAGTGGCTAAATCCTAGATGTAAGTCATTTTTGCATAAGAAATTCCTAGTAGGCAAAATATGAGACCTTTAGGCATTAGTAAGTCCTTTGGGAATATTTAAATCCCAATAGGCATAAGCAAGTCCTAATAGGAAAAACATAAGATCTCTAGGTAGTAGCAAGTCCTTTAGGTATTCTATGTATGAGTCCTATAGGAATTTATTAAAATACTTCTCTCTATAAATCTTTCACTTACAAATGCATTGTATTAAGTCCTATGGGCACATTGTATTAAGTCCTATGAGCACTATGTAATGAACCTAGGGTGAGGCTGATTTGAGGAGATCTAGGCTCCAATAAAAATATTTATAAGACCTCATATATAACATCATTTTTAAAACACTAGGATTATAAATTATGACAAGATGACTTGCATGTAGTCTATAATACATGACTTTAATTTTGGCATATATTTGTGTCCCTATTTATCACTATTAAAGTAGACCTATGCTACTAGGGTACTTCATTTTTTTATTTTATGGAAATTAACATGTGATGCCCCCTATTAACATTAAGGGGGAGTGTTATAACATATTATTATTAGGGGTCATACCCTTATAATATTTATATAATATTCTAATATAAGGTTTTAAAATCTTATATATTATATGCTTTATTAATCATATCCCATTTGCAATTGTTATATAGTCTAATACTATTAGATTATTAATTATTTATGAATGGTTATTTTGAATAGTTGCGACTAATACCCCTTAAGGTATTATGCCATCCTTTCTCCTATATTCAAAGAGGTTCCCTCTCATTTGAGATATGAAGAATTTGGATATTTTATAATGAATTATATATCACTATGCACATGAGGCATTATTTTCCATGTGGAAGTATGGAGAAGTGTTCCCCAATTTTGGTCTATGTTATAATAGACCATTATTGTAAGCATTTTAATAAAATGATGATTTATGGGGCTTTTTACCTGAAAGGGTTTTCCCCATGTATATCTTGTGTAATGTGTAAATTATATGCTTGTATGATTCTTATTGTATTTATTTTATGTTTTTTTTATAATGATTAGTATCCTAAGATCATAAATTATAAAAATTACACATGAAAAAATATTTAATATTGGGAAACTTAGTACCCAAAAAATGTGGGGTCAATGATTTTTTGTATCATGGTTTAGAGGCACATGGTTTTACATTAGCATTTAGATGTTTTATGTGAGCTTGATTCTATAAAAGAAAGCAATATTTAGTGGTTGAGGTTGGCTTGTTATTTGCTATCATTGTATTGAGATCTCTTCTAAAGGGTACATATGTGAATCATGGCATGGGTTGTATGGATACATACTTGGACACATGGAGGATACATTTGAGGATGTTAATGTCTCAAAACTATTCATGGAGACTTTTTGATTATTTTATTGTTTCCATTTTTTAATAATGAATTGAGTTTGGAGGGTATGTTTTTCCCTCTTGAGGGATTTCCTAGGATACATTTTGTGTTATCTTGTGGTATGTCTTTGAACTTTGTATATTGATATTATATAAGATTGTATACATGTTTTTATCTCATGGTATCATTTAGGAAATATTTTGACAACCTATATTATTTTACTAATAATAATTTAAAAAAAAAAGAAGCAAAATTCAAAATCCCTAAAAATCCCCCTTAAAAAATACAAAATCCAGCCAACGATTACTAGGTTATAAGTGAAACTTAACATGAAACAACACAACAATAATCCTACGGCACTTAGTGATATTAATTATGCCCAAGGTGAAAGATCAAGTCTGCATATGCACCACCATACTATATATGAGAAAGAACACATTGTTAGCTAGCTTAAGTATTCTCCTAGGTTCATCGAATTTGTCAAAAACCTTCTTAGGTTGTCTCATCAACCTTGATAAAGATGATTAATTATGGTGATTAATTGAATAAGGAGATATATTACCACCTAAATTTGATAAGTGTAATATTAATAACCTTATCCAATAATATCCTACATTAGTTAGTCAGCCAAAAACACACAACACACAAAACATAAAATAACTACACTACAAAAAATAAGATATTTTCCACCTTTCCTCACACTCCATCATTTCGCCCTTCCACTATAGATACATCTAAAATCCAATGGAATTCATACCAACAAATCCATGATCATTTTCTACCTAACTGATCACACTCTTTCACATCATATCCATACTTACTTAACACCATTCACCTAAACATCCATCACAATCTAGCAACTCAAAATTATCCTCTTCTATTTAATCCACTCCAAAATATAATTCCATCCATGTTACAATTAATTCAATAATTACCCCCTCTATCCATACCACAACCAATTTTTTTTAATTAAACACAATTGTATCTCATAAATCATGTCACTCAACTTACAAACAATTACCAATATCTACAATACCATCCCAACAATGTATTGCACCTATCAACACACTCCAATACACTATTAAAAAACCATTACCCCACAAAAAATATAATCCATCTATAAATACACTTCCATCCACTTGTCAACAACCACTACCCCACCAACAATACAATACACCTATATATACACTTTCATCCACTTGTCAACAATTTTCATTTTATTAATAATACAACCCATTGATTAACACATTTCAATCCACTTATGAATAGTCACCATCTCATGAATATCACATACCACCTATCAATAACCTTCATCCCACAAGTAATATATTCCACCAATGAATGCACTTCAAACCACATATCAACAACATCCATTGTATCAACAATAATACATTCAAAAAATAAACACATATCAAGCCACCTATCTAAAAATTCCATATCAATCTCCACATCCAACTCCGTTGAATTCGTTCTTTTAGGTAGGAAAGAAAATATACTATGAAGGAGATACAAATATGGACCTTACACCAAAATAAAACATATAGATTTGATGAGTTATGTCCCCACCCCTTCAATCAATCAATATCAATAATACCTTTCCCTAAGAATTTTGAGATACAAAATTTTGACAGATATAAGGGAAAGGGAGACCCTTGAGATCATGTCAAATAATTTTTCATGACATGCCAAGAACTTGCCTACAGTGGCATATACTTTATGTGACTATTTTATCTCAGTTTAGGGGTACATGCACTTGAGTATTTTTTACAACTATCTCAAGGATTCATTCAAAAAATTCATGACTTGGTTCATAAATTTGTAACCCATTTCTCTTACAATGTTGAACAAGAGTTAACTATGCTTGACCTGTGTAATTCCAAACAATGAAATGGGGAAAAATTTTCTTCCTTCCTTCAATAATGGAGGAGACTCGCTAGTTTCTTTTATTTTCCAATACCAAAAAACAACTTATCCATAAGTTTGTCACAAATATTAATCCTAAATTGACCCTTCATTTGCATGTTCATTGTGTATCCACCTATGAAAAATTATTGACAAGGGGGTCACCATTGAGAGATCCCCCATTGTCAAAGTTATAGTAAAATCTATAACAAAGGAAAAGATGACAATAGTTAAACTAGTAAAAAACCATGCTTTTGGGTTGAGAATACAGTTTTTGTCAATGATGGGGTAACTAACTCCAAACTCATACAAACTACACAACAAATAAATTAACCAACTAATCCCAATATCCAAAATTTCCAACCACAAATGCATTTTCATTACCACAAGGATAATAAAAACCCCTAACCATACAAAATATAAGTACACTTCCTTGGGGGAACCTATTGAAGTCTTATTTTAAAATTTAGTTCAATACAACTTAAAATTTCTACACACCCAATTTTTTGATGAAAATACACCTAAACTTGCATGGTACAAATAAAATAAATATGATGAGTACCAAGTGTATCAAAGGTCACACCATATCAAAGTGCGTGAAAATTAAAAATAATATTCCAAATCTCATCAATCACAATGAAAACAAAGTGGAAAGCCATATATCCTCCTCTGCTAATGAGAAATTAGGTATTTATCAAGATATGTTTCCTAAGAATGATCAAATATAGTCCTCTATATTAAATAAAGGATTATCCCAAGATAATTGTGAAAACTGTAACATGATAGACTTTTCTACAAACTAGAATAACAAAGGTTAAATCTTAATCTAAACAATAATCTAAAATCTAACAACAAAGAACGAGGAAATAAACTAAACTAATAAAACCCAAATGATCTCACCGAATATGCGTTCATCCCTTCGAATTATCTTGATTGTTCTTCTCCATTTTGCCTTTTCAGTATTCTTGCCCTCAGATTTATGTGTTTGAATGCAAGTATAGCTTTGTCGAGTGTCTAAGAAAAATATCGAAGAATAGTCTCTCTTCTCAAAAATGAATGATTTTGGGAGAGGAATAATGATAATGACAGGCCATTTTATAGATTTTGTGTTTTCGAACTATCGGCTCAGATTGAAAGAGAGATCAACGGATGAGATTGATGAATGCCATGCAATGTGAGTTCTGTCTCAGATAGAATGTGAGTTAGAACACGAGTCAGAACACAAGTTCAAGAAAGACTAAAGATAGAGACTAAGTTAGAATGTGAGTTAGAACACGAGTTCAAGATCTTAATCTCCAAAAATAGAAGAAGTAGACTTTGTATGCAAAAGCCAAAGTTAGAACTCGAAGACTAATGCATTTGAATGCAAACATGAGTTAATTAATTAAATAAAGATATTTAATTAATAGACATATCATGCATATGAGTTGGAACTAGTTAACTAACTAGTTGTGACAGAGAGTCATCTCGTAGAGATAAACTGGTGTTGAATTCAGAGATAACTGGATAACTAAAAATAGATCTCGAGTCAGAAGGTGAGTGAATGACTTAGATAACTGAATGATAGAGGAATGTGACATAAATAATAAAATATGAATTAAATGTTAATTTAATTCAGCATTCGAAAATAGGAGACTTTAATTAAATAAATAAAGTAATTTATTTAATTTGACTGTTTGAAAAGGATAATACAAATAATTAAATAATAAATATTTAATTATAGATAAAGGGGGTTAAATGAATAATTAAATAATAAATATTTAATTATAGTTGAAGTATGACAAAGGGGGGTTTAATTAAATAATACATATTTAATTAAGAAGGAAGAATTAATTAGTTAGGGACATAATTAAATAAATATGACTTATTTAATTAATCAAGTTGAATAAAGGTTAATAATGAATTAATTAAAAAGGGGTATTTAATTAATAGAGGAAATATGTGTTAGAAAGGGTAATTAAATAATAAACATTATTTAATCATGACCATGGATAATAGAAAATTATGTCGAAAGTGGTGTTCGCAGGCCTAGACCAATTTTTGGTGTCTACAAAAACAATACCAACACAAATAAGTCATCTATCTAATATGATTTAGTAGTTGGTCACATTGAGGAAGCTTATTCACAAGTTAATACCGTCAAAAATAAAAATTCTAATTGTGATATCACCACTAGGTGTGGTCAAGCTACTATCTAAGGGGCTTATTCATCTTCGTAAAATGACACCTAATATGGTTCCTAGAGAATCTTGAAAATAATCAAATGTAGATATCTATTCGAGTTTCTTTGATCATCGCCTATTCATAAGGACATATTGGACTATTCCTTAAAGGAATAATAACTCCCTAACAATAATAATCTAGATCAATTTCAAGCCATGGTGGGTTATTTATCCTCCCTCTTACCAATTTTTTTTTAGTATCTTGGATATGTATTCTATTAATCCATCACATACATGAGCACTATATATAGAAGCTATAGTCAGTCAACATAAGGTCAAATTCCTCATAGATAGAAAATATAATTTAAACATCAATACATAAAAACATCTAAAGCAATTGGGATATTATGAAGATGACATGGAACCTCAAAAAATGATCGCTATTAAATTTTATGACGATGCAAAAAGAGATGTGAAGGTATCATTTGGCTTCTAATTTAGATGGGTCCTATTTTACAAAAAGCCTTCTTTTGTGTTCTTAATATTGAAATACCATACAATATTCTCCTTGGTTGCCCATGGATTCATGTCACGCATGTTGTTCCCTCCATATACCACCATTGTATTAAATTTTCACATAATGGTGTAGAATTCACAGTTCTCACTAATCCTAACCCCTATCAATATTCCCATACGATAATTCTCATAATCATCCTAGTAAGGATATTTCAATTCCTACTTCATTACTATCCTTGTCCTGTGTTTATACTAGTACTTTGGCATCAACATATTCTAGTAATATTTCTTCCCAAATCAAGGTCAAGATCATAAACAAAGGGTATTGAGAGTATGATCTACATAAAAAATTCTACATTGGTCAAATATCTCTTTCTCTATGCTCCTATGGAAATCTTTAGCATTGTATCAAGAAATATCCTAAATTAACCCAATGTGGTATAACTAATTTCATTTGAATGGTTTCTTCAAGGATAAGATTGTTGACAATGACATAACCTTCTAGTTATACAAAGATGATGAATAAGTACCATGTTTTTTTATCAAACTTATCTAGAATCATTCCAAATATGTAAAACATGGGATACAAAGACAAAGGATTGGGATGTCATGAACAAATAATAATTGAAATTCATACCATCAAGGTTAAATATTATAATTTTTTCTTAGAATACATTCCCTTAATTGAGGAATTCTATGATATTAATGAAACCTTTAGCATTGCAAGATCCTTTCTCATTGTTTAGCATGTCAAAGGGTAGGACTTTGAAGACTTCTTCACTATTTTTTTCCTTTTTCCATGACATGAAAATTTGCACTATCACTTCCATTATTGAACCTCACATTTACATTACTACTTGCATCACTCCATCTTCTATCAACCTCCTCATCCATCCAAAACTCATTAAATAGGACCAAAAAGGGTTTTTTTTTATAAATATGTTTAAAAATGATGAAGCTTTAGTTGAGTTCATGGGAATCCATGACGATATCCTAGAATGTGACAAAAAAATAGTTTTCATATAAATATTTGATGCAATTTTTTTTTTTGGAACAATCCAAGCTCCTTAGTCCATAAAATACAAAAAAAATAGAAAAATAAAAAATTGTAGTTCACTATTAAAAGCCTCCTTAAGGTGTTGTTGGGAATAAAAGAGAAAGAAATAAAAATAATGTTTTTACTAATGAAAATATCTCTAAGACATCAATAGATGAGGAACTTGGACTTCCCTTGACATTGTCATAATGGTATGAAAGATCATCAACCCTGGTAGAAGAATCATGAGGGTTCAACTTGGGTATCAACATTGATCTAAAAATTATCTCTTTTATCAAGTATCTCAAAATAACAATAGGAAACCACTACACCTATCCTCAAGAAATAAATAGCTGATTTTCTTGGTTTTATGAAAGCATGCCAAGTTTAGATCCTTCATTTTCTTACACCACTTCGATGTGCATTCAAATGACAAACTAGTAAAACAAAAGCTTCATAAGATGCACCCTCAAATTGCACTATTAGTCAAAGAAGAGTTCAATAAATCATTGGTGGTTGGATTTATTAGATAGAATGACTATCAAATGGATCTCCAATATTGTCCATATTAGTAAAAAGACGAGGAATTAGATTTTGTACAAAAAATTTACATCTCAACAAAGTGTGTCCAAAATATTATTTTTTGATTCTAAATATAGGCATGATCATTGATCTTACTTACAAAATTGATATTTTGTCCCTTATGGATGGATTTTTAGGATATAATTAGATTTATATTTCCCCTAAAGATCAACAAAAAGTAGCCTTTACAACCCCTTGGGGAACCTTCTATTATTAGGTCATACCATTTGGGCTAAAAAGTGTAAGGGCTACTTATTAAAGAGTTGTCATCTTTCAAGATATGTTATATCACATTATGGAAGATTATGTAGATGATCTATTGGATATATGAGAAGATCACAAACAAGTCATTGAGTGTATATTTGAATGTCTTAGAGAATATAAGATTTTCCTTAATATTAATAAGTGTGTCATTGGTGTCATATATATAAATGTTTTGGGATTTATTTTTTCTAGATGAGGAATATAATTTAACCTTTCCAAAGTCATTATCTTTGAGGTGCCACCTCCATAAAATATCAAATAGTTTTATAGTCTTTACGGAAAACCTCAAGCTACCAGAAGGTTCATTACATAACTCATAGAAAAGTATCATTCATTTTCTTATATTCTAAAGAGAAATAATTAATTTCATTGAGATGAATATTATCAATGCGAATTTGATAAAATCAAAGAGTATCTTGCATCATTACCAGTTCTCATTCCACCAATCCTAGGTAAATTGTTACTACTTTATATCTTTGTAATGCTAGTTTCCTTAGGGCCACGGTTAGCACAACATGATTCAAAGGGTTGTGAAAGGGATATCTATTATATTAATAGGTGATTAGTGGGCTATGATATTAATTATATACCCATAGAATGTGCATTTTTAGTTGTCTTATTTAGATCTCAAAAATTATGATGATGTATTCTTAATCATAAGATCTAACTCATTTCTCAAACTAACCCATTAAAATATTTTCTTTCAAAAACATCTATCATAGGTTGTGTTGGGACTCAAATCTATGATTTTCTTTTTCTTGAGTCCCTTCCCCTTTTTGTGCCTTAACCATTTTTCCCAAGCTTATAACTAATATGATAAATCAATCTTGGGTATTCTTTTATCAAAATTTCTTGCACTAGTGGATAGAGCATAAAAAATTAAGCTCAATTTCCTTTTGAAGTTTTGAAAAATTCACTAAGGAATAAAATTTATGCTTTTGTGGGTTATGCCCCTCCATCCAGTTTTTCCCATTTCGAACTTTGTGATAATTTTCATGTGAACCTACCTGTTCCACATTCTAACCTTTCTCCCACATTTTCCACTTTCATGTAAATTTCCTACAAGAACATTCTAAAATATTCTAAGTAAATATTTTGAGGGCTGATGGACCCCATATTATTGCACACAACCCTAATGATTTCATATTACTCATGTTAGATTCTTCGAGAAGTGAAAATTGATCTAGGATCTAATGTCAGTCATAGATCGACATGCACTCCAATTGATAAATGATCGAACATCAAAATAATGGAATGGAGAAATAAATTTAAAAGAGATAAATTAGAGACAAAGCAAGAGATATTTGAGAATACTCTCTACACTCTTACCGAGCTATCACCGAACTAGTGAGGGTGAGAGTAGAGTGTTGTATATAGCACAAATAGGGAACATACATCCAAGAGGTGCACTAACTCCTATTACCCATAAAAGGTGGGAGGTTTTATCTACTTGATAAATTCCAAAACATGTGGCATAACCTCCTCATTTGAAGACAAAAGAGAGGTTATGAGAGGTGGCACATAAACCCAAAAGAAGGTGAGAAACCTAGCTACCCGGTAACCAGTAACTCAACTAAGAACAAAATAGTGGTTATGAGAGGTATAAAAATAATACAAAAGAGTGTGTAACTCAAATACCCATGTGTGGGATAGAGTGACACATTTAGTTGATGTATTTTTCTATGTGTCCTCATATTAACAACATCTAATAAACGTAAGAAATCTTAAATAATATGTGTAGGAAAAAAGAAATACCCTAACATAAGGAAAATAAAAAACCCGCACTAACACCCTCCTTAAGAATAGCTTAGGTGGGTGAAAAGATATCTTTTGAGATAGATAATAATATTGTATTTTAATTCAAAATAATTATATGGTGTTAAAAAAATAAGTGCAAAAGCATCCATGAGTGCATAAAAGTAAATTGCAAAGCAAAAAAAAAAGTGTGAAAAAGAAGACACACAAAACACCCCCCCTTTCCACTTGTCTCAAAAATAATCCCCCCTCCCAAATATTAAAAAGTTGGCACTTTATGATTAGTGTGATTACAAGGCTTTTACCAAATTACAATGCTTTCTAGGCATCCAATGGCCAAAATTACATTTTTTTTATACAGAATAAATATGATACAAAATATAGAGAATACAACCCTGTAGTTGGGTATTAATCTTCAATACCTTTCCAATTCCTATTTGTTTCCAAAAAAATGGAGCTCTAAGGTGAAGTTATAGCATGTTGAAGAAAAAACATATATCAACTTCAACTTGCAATATCTAGTAAAAGAAAGTAGAATTTTTTTATCAAGACCTTTGTGGATGAAAAGTACTCATTTTCAGCTTCTGACAAGTGTTTGTTTGCAAAAATATGACACCCAAGGAAAAAGTTATGCACTTTTGAAAACTATGTTGAATTTTCCTTTCAAGAATGACTCTTCTCACAAAAATGTCTTTCTTTTGACTTAATTTATGAAAAATAGATTTTGAACATAAAAAAATTAGCAGTTACCTAGATAGGTTTTCGACCCTACAAACAAAACCCAGAAAGTGTTTTTCTTTCCAATAAGTGGAAGATGAGTTTTTGATGCAAATTTAACCTTCAACCTATAGGAAAATAGTCAACCTATGGTATTCAATATCATCATATAAAAATTAATAAATACCCAAAACATACTTCATTGTTGTGAAAAAAACCCGAAAAGGATTTTTAGTTTTTATGAGTAGAACATAAGAATTTGATGCAAAAATTAAAATGGCTCCAATAAAAAAAAGATTTCAAATTTCTAACTCTGATTTGTTCTTTATTAGCAATAAATAGGTTTTGAAGGGGCCCTGAAACCCTATACAAAAAGAGAAAAGGTAGCAAAGATATAGCCGATTGGCTACCCCAACAACACCAAAAAATAGGCTGACTACACAACAATCAGTACCCCATCAGCAAAAAATAACCATCAAAACAAAAAACTAGACTAAAAGAGAATAAAACAAGCAAAATTTAAATAATTTACTTTAACATTCTGGTTGCTTCTAGATCCTTAAATATCACATTTTCATGCATTTCCATGATCTCGTCAACATCCTACCTCGGTACCATCTTTCTCTTCTTGGTTTTGCTCCAAGTGTGAACGCTCAACCCCGTGCCCAAGTCTGCAACCTAAAAAATCTTTTTAGCATCATCCCCCTCATCCTGGTTCACTGACTCACTAAACAAAGACCTCTCAGTCCATTCCCTAGCCTTCTCATTCAGGAACACCAAACCTTCAGTCGAGGATTCAAGCTTCTCCTTGCTAAGGTTAATCACCATGTCAAGGTCTTTACACAATAGCAGGAGTTCCTCTCCACCATGGACAACCTAGGACCATGATCTTTCTTCAAATTGGCCATGTCCTCCACCATAAGGCCAAGACTAGAACTCGGTGATTTGACCATACTAAAGATGGAGTCCTCCTTTAGGCTTCTAAGTGTAGAAATATTGCAATGAGCAATCGTGTCATATTTGTTATGGAGGTCCTAAGCCTCCTAAACAATCCACATAAGAAAATTAAAGGAAATATCAGCCCCTTCCTTGACCAAACCAGACACTTGCGTGTAGTCCATAGCACCCCAATAAAAGCCCCTCCCCTGGTGGGAACTCATGGGTAGATCATCTTCATAGAAGACCTTAGGAGAATCAACCTTAATCTTACCCTTTTCTTTAGACGCCGACACAACAAGAGACTCATCCACATCCACTACAGTGTTCACCTTCCCCACCACATAAACCCCCCCACCACCACCACAACCCAGGTCATCATTCACCAAATCTACCACCTTACCAGCCTTAGTAACCCCAAAACCCTCCTGCAACTTATCCTCAACTTCCCAGGAACACACCGACCCCTATTTCATGGTCTTCCTCCTACTAGCTTTACCCTCCATAGCCAATTCGCCTGAATTTTTTGTTTCACATGCGAAGTGGAAGGTTTAACATTTTTAGCAGAGCATTTCTTTTCCCCAGAAGGAGGATAATCCAAGTCTGTGTGGTAGCCATCTGACCACACATTAGACTTCTCCTCAATTCTGCATTTCCCACTCCCGTTCTCCCTCTTCTTGGGCTTATCAGATTTAACAAGAACAAGGGACTCAATAACACAATTAGCCTTTATATGCTCCACAATTAGCCTCATTAAACCCTCAAGTAAGAAGGGATTCCTAGGATTCCTTCTATATTCCACAATCCCATCTTCCAAAGAAAGAAAAAGATAGAAAGGGAAATATATAAGCTTACCATGATAGAAGTGATTAAGCATCACAAAATGATATCCATAATGAGCCGAGTACCTCTCATCCAAAGTAAAATAATACATCAGCGCCATGGACACCTCACCCCAAATAGTTTTGATTTTGGTACGATCATAACCCCCATAGTTGAGCCTCACCATTTTGGCTTTCTCCCTATCCCAAAAAAAAATCATTCTGGTAACCCCTAACATAGCTTTCTCCCTGTAAAATTTCCTTCCTTCAGTGGATAACCCAGTAACTTCTGCAATGAATTCCTCACTGATAGTGATGTCCCTACCAAACATGCTCAACAACCGACCATGCCAAGCATCAAATAAATCTCGGGAGACATTTGTTTTAAACCCATGAAGTTTCTCCATGAAGGGGTAACCCCACCTTTCTATAAAATTTCCCAAATATCGGAATTAGATTTGAACTCATCACATGAAAGAGGCTAAGTCCTACACCTATCCCCACCCATCTTCAATGATGAGCAATTCACAAAACAAGAGCACACAACATATGAATGCAACTAAACACCAAAGGCCAAAGGAATAAAATCACCTAGAAAGCGTGTGGTCCTTCCAACCAAGGTACTGAAGAAAAAGATGGCCAAGAGCCTCCTGCAAATACAAATCATATTCCCACAAATTCCAATGATCATCACAAGCATAAAGTGTCTAATCAACCTGGGCTAAACATGATTACCACACAAGCCTTTAGCTGAAGAGACGACCTCCTCCAATGAATTAGGACTTATCATTATTAAGAAATTCCATTAATTTGATGGGCAAGTTATCATTAACCTCCTAAGATCTAGTTGATGCCACCCTGAGATTCACCAAAAAATCTGCCACCCCATTTGCCTCACGGAAGTCATGGGAAATATACACCTCATCAAATTCATACAACATTGAATGGTCATCCATAATAAATCTTTCAATTGACCAAGAAGGAAGGGAACAATTCCTTACTCTGATTTGTTGTTATGTCCTCCATTCTCTAATTTTGGTGAAATAAAAGCCAATATTGACTTTCTCAGACATTTTGGACGCTTTAGGGAGGCTGAAAATGCCTCTAATATTACCAAAATTATACAATCATCCAAATCTCATAGGAACACAAATATGCAAAATAGAGTTCACAAATGTTTATTTTCCTCTTAAAATATTCTAATTCTCTAAATTATTTGAGGATGCAAGAGAAGAGCATACTTGGTTTTTGAGGAAAAATACTAGCTCTGAATTAGTCCCAAATCTCTCAAAAAATTAGATAACAAAGTAAGTTATACTAGAAAAATCCACTATGATAACATGTTAGATTCTTCAAGAAGTGAGAATCAAGCTGATATTTGATGTCGGTTGTAGATCATATGCACTCTAGTCGAAAAATGATTGAACATAAAAATAGTGGAATGGAGAAAGAAATCTAAAAGAGAGAAATTAGAGACAACGCAAAAGAAACTTGTGAATTCTCTTTGTACTGTCATCAAGATATCATCAAACTAGTGAAGGTGAGAGTAGAGTGTTGTATATATAGCAAAACTAAGGCATATACACCCAAGAGGTGCATTAACTCCTACTACCCATAAAATGTGGGAGGTTTTACCTAATTGGTAAATGCCAAAACATTTGGCATAACCTACTCAAGTGAAGACAAAAGAGATGTTATGAGAGGTGGCACATAAAGACAAAAGAGGGAGAGAAACCCAACTACCCCATAACCTACTTAGGTAAGGATAGAATAGTGGTTATAAGAGGTTGCACAACAAGCTAGAAGATGGTGTGTAACCCAACTACCCATGTGTGGGAGAGAGTGACACATATAGCTAATGTACTTTTCCACATTTCCTCATATTAACCACATCTAATACACATAAGCAAGCTTAAATAATATGTGTAGGAAAAAATAAATACCCCTAACATAAGAAAAATAAAAAAACTACACTAACAAATCATTGTTTGAATTTCCAAGTGAATTTCTCCTTTCATGTGAATATTTCTATCTCACTTTATTTTCTTCATAACTTTCCTTTTGCAAAATTTTCTCTTCCATCTGAAATTCACCTTTCTAGATTCTTTCATCTAGTTCAAATGAATTCTCCTACTAAATAGTTCCACATCGTTTCCTTGCATCCATACTTGGATGATATTTTGCTAACGTTATCCCACCTTGCTTATGTCATCATGACATCATCATATCCAAAATTCCCAAGTCTATCTTGTAGTGCCCAAAACACTACCAAAAACACAATTAAGGACATGACACAAATTCCAAATTTTGACCACTTACACTTGACTAACTCACAAAATTTTATTTCCAATGCACATACTTCATGAAAAAAATAATTATATTTGACTAATAAATTATAATCTTTAGTTAGGTAAATAAATCGTTTTGATAAGATCATGGTTTGAATTTAAGGAGACATGGAATCACAACATCAAGATAGACTAACTAGTTCTACTAACACATTTAAAATCTGAAAGCATAATCAGGTCACATGTTATGTAAATTAAATATAATTCATTATATTAACTAGTTTGTAGGTGTACATGAATTGTCATTATATTCCCTTTGGCTTAAAGTGTTGTATGTCGTAGGTTTAATTCGTTCAATGTTGGTAATTTTAATTTCATGATGCAAAATCAAGAAATAAATTATTAGTTTTTGTTGTATGCTTGTAATATCTTGCTTGCATTTGTTCTCTATGTCTGTGGTGGTCTGGAAGTCTGTATCAGTATGTTTTTGTTCATGGATATCTTTTGGGTAGAGAGATTTCTCTAGCAATACAATAATGGTCAAATTTTCTTTCTGAAATGCATTTTTTCTCTGTAGTTTGGAAGGAGAGTATGTCTACACTGGTATTATCAAATTCATAAGTTTTTGAAGGATTTTTTCAACATGCAAAAATACTGAAATAACAAAAGGTTCTCTATGTCTGTCTGTCAACTACTTGAATTTCAAGGCATGTACGGTAACATATAGTTGTGTATGGAATTCAAATATTGCGTGTGGAGTTAAGATAGGACCCAATTAAGGTCTTTGTGGTAACACGTGACATCAAGTTATTTCGGCAACAAGGAAATTTAATTTTGGACCATTGTGTTACATGTTTCATGTAATTTGAATTTAGGTCCATCCTATGTTGTCCTAGCTATTGGTAGATCCCTAGCCAATATGGAAGATATTTAATGTGATGTCATGTATATATTTCAAATGTTCAAATGCATTAGATGGTATCCATGTGTGATTGCATGAATTATAATTACATCTGTGTGAAGTAGTGTTGGTTGTTGGTACAAGTTGAAGATAAGGTGATGAAGATATAAATGAGAATTACAGTCCAGTGTATGTGCCTATATCAAAAGACCATAGTTAGTGAGGAAGAGTGTTATATGTAACTCTGGCATGAGTTGAGTTACCTTGAAGATCCACAAGCTTTATCATTGTATTCCGGTAGGACTGGTGTTCTACCTGTTGTACTGTTTCAATTGGGGATTGGTGTCTCCAGTAGGTTGGTGCCTACAAACACAATAGGGTATTTTTCTCTTTGGTAGGTTGGTTCCTACTTCATTGTGTAAAATTCACTTGTATATTTCTACATTATGAGGCTGAATTTGAATAGTAGATCCAAGCATCTCTTATCACTGTGGTTTTTCCCACTTGGGTTTCACATATATCTGATGTTCTCTTGTGTAGATGTGTGTGCTTATGTTGTTCCTTGATCATTAGCTTTCTACTTTGATTTAAGTATTGCTTCTAATACATGTATTTGAGTTAAAGATTTTTAAATAGATTTGATCTATTGATCCACCCCCCTCAGTAGATTGTGTGACCTTTAGATATTATGATGAAAGAGATACTAGATGGATTGCTACCAATGAGGGATATCAACTATTGCATGAATTTAATTCTAGGAGCTAGTTTACCTAAAAAGGCACCATATATGATGACACCTATGGAAAATTAAGAAGTATATAGGTAAGTGCAAGAGTTATTGGATAAAGGATTGATTTGAGACAGTCTTAGTCCCTGTGCAATACCTGTTGTACTAGCACTGAAGAAAGACAAAGAATAGAGAATGTGGATAGACTCCAAGGCCATGAATAAAATAACCATTAAATACAAATTTTTACTACCCAAGATGGATGACTTGATGGATTGCCTAAGTGGATCAACGTACCTCACCAAAATCTATTTGAAAAGTGGATTTCACTAGATAAGGATTCATGAGGGAGATGAATACAGGACAACCTTCAAGACCAAATATGGTTTGTATGATTGGTTGGTGATTTCATTTGGTTTGAAAAACACTCCCAACACTTAATATGCTTGATGAATAAGGTATTGAAGCCTTTCATAGGTAAATTTTTTATTGTGTATCTTGATTATATTTTAATTTTTAGGACAAAGGAGGAACACTTGTTGCATATTAAGGCTATGTTACAAAGGTTGAAAGAGGAAAACTTATTGTTGAATCCACAAAAGTGTAGTTTCATGAAGAAAGAACTAGTATATCTATGCTTTTTAGTGTCAAAAGAGGGGTTTGAGATGGAACCAAAGAAGGTCAAGGTGATAGTAGATTTACCTTCACCTAAGAGCATGTTTGAGGCTATAATTTTTCATGGATTAGCAAGCTTCTACATGGATTATTTTCAAAATTTCAATGGGATATGTGTTTCTATCACCAAAACAATGAAGGGTGGTAGGAGAGAGTTCCAATGGATAGTTGCAATGGAACAAAGCTTTGAATTGTTGAAGAAAAAGGTGGAAAAATAACCAGTCTTGGAATTTCTATACTTTGGAAAGGTATTTTAGGTAGATTGTGATACCAGTGGATGTGTGATTGGAGGAGTATTGACACAAGAGGGAAGACCCATTTCCTATTTTAGTGAAATTTTGAATGAAGAAAAGAGGAAATATTCAGTTTATGATGAAGAGTTTTATGCTATAGTGCAAGATCTAAAGAAGTGGACACATTATTTGTTGCCCAAAGAAATTGTACTCTACATGAATTACCATGCCTTACAATGTATCAATAGTCTAGGTAAGTTGAACCAGAGGAATATGGGTGGAATTTTTATAAAGTTATTCTTTTTTTTTTAAGCATAGAATTGGTAAATTGAATAGGGTAGTAGATGCACTTAGCAGACAATGTTTTCTATTGAATGAATTGAGGGTCAATGTAGCTGGTTTTGATACGATGAGGGAATTATATCCTAATGATCTTGATTTTTGAGAAGCTTGGATAGTTGTTGAAAGCCCAATGGAGGAAAATAGGACTCCATGATTAGAATATATTGTACAATATGGTTTGCTACTTAAGGGGCACAAATTGTGCGTTTTCAAAGGTTCAATGCAAGAGAACCTGATGAGAGAAAAACATAGTGGTGGATTAGGTGGTCACTTTGACGTTGATAAAACATTGGAGAAGGTGAGTGAGGGATATTTTTGGCCTGATATGATTGTGTATGTGCAAAGATTGATGTGTGGGTGTCAAATATGGAAACATGTCAAAGGGGCACATCAGAACATCGGTTTTATCAACCATTACTGATTCCAAAGAGGCCATGGGATCATGTGAGTATGGATTTCATTTTGGGACTTCCTCGTACATTATGAGGTCATGATTTGATATTTATTAATATAGTAGATAAATTTTTTAAGATGCTACACTTCATACCTTGTCAAAAGAGTGATGATGGATCCCAAATTGCTACATTATTTTTGAAATAATTAGTTAGACTACATGGTTTGCCTAGAAGTATTATTTAAGATTGTGATGTTAATTTTGTTGGCCATTGTTGGTGTACATTATGGAAGAAGATGGGTACATAATTAGGATTTAGTTCAACCTATCATCCCTAGACTAATGGGGTGACATAATTTGTGAATAGGAGCTTGGGATTTTTTTTAAGATGTTTGGTGGGTGATAAACCACATCAATGGAACCTTGTATTGGCACAAGCAAAATTTTCATACAACAATTCAATAAATAAGAGTGCAAGAAAGACTCCATTTCAAATGGTTTATGGGTATAACCCTAAAGGTGTTGATGAGTTGAGAGAGTGTATATTTGAGTAGGGGTATGTGCAGGATCATGATGGGCCAAAAAATGGCGATATGTAAGCCATATGATGGCCTATGTGGCTGCCGACTTTTTTTTTAACCCAAAATTGATGAAATGAAAAGGGTTTTTAGAGGATATTCTCAGCTTTCCACCAATATAAGTTATGCTTTACTTTGAATTTAATAAATAATTATTATTCATTTTCTATTAGAATTAAGAATAAAGTCCTGATTGAAAAAAACTATAACTCTCAAACGGTATCACATTTTTTTAATTTGAAATATGCGTCACATTCTATGCTTTGCATACTATAGTATTAAAAAAAAAAAAATTGAATTTCATGAATTTTTGACCAAGTTAAGGTGGTTAGATAGATGAGCTTTTATATTTTTTAAAAGTTGTAATAAAAAATTCATAATTAATTATTTACTTGGAAAACAATTATAAAAAAATATGCATCACATCGGTACATGAGTCCTCTACTTATATCTAAAATCTTATAAAAAAATATTATCATTTTATTGTGGTTAGGGTGGTCAGACAAACACCTACTTCTTATTTTTACCCTGAAATTTAAATACTACTGCATTGAAATTTCAAAATTTCACCAAATAGATTTTTTTTTTTTAAATAAAGGTCTAGTAGTTTAGAAACTATATTAAATTTTCTAAAGATTCTAGTTTTACATTTTTTTGAAATAATATAAATAACTTATTCAAATTTTTACGTCAAGTTGTCTAACTCTGATTTTCTGTCTTTTTATTGCCACTTAAGGGCCTGTTTTTTCCATGATGATCCTGCACATACCCGTAGAAGGAGTCCAGTAGAAAAATATTTTGTTGATTACATTCATGAGTTACACAAGGAGGTAAAGGAGAAATTGGAGAAGAGTTTCAGGAAGTATAAGGAACAAGACGATGTACATAGAAGAGAAAAGGAGTTCTAGGTTGGAGATTTGGTTTTGTCACATTTACGAAAGGAGAGGTTCCCATAGGGAACTTACAATAAATTAAAATAGAAGAAGATATTCCCTTGCAAGGCCTTGAATAAGTTCTCACCCAATGCTTATGATATTTCACTTCTATAAGGAGTTGATATCTCTCTAATATTTAATTTTGTTGATTTGTGCAAGTATTATGATGGAGAGGAAAGCGTACAAATAAATATGCATTCATGTTTACAGAATGTACAAGACTGGATATATCAATTTCTTGATAATAAACTTGAAGAAGTTGACAAGGTAATAGATTCTCATGTGGTGAAATGAACTAGAGGGAAGGAATATTGGGAATATTTGGCTCATTGGAAGAACAAGCAGTTGATGAGAGCCACTTGGATGAATGGTTTGGATTTGGATAAGTATGGGATTTCTATTTTGGAATTGCCTAAATTTTCATGAGTTACACTCATGGAACATTTCTCTTGCCCGAGGTGTTCGATGTAGGAGCATATGAGTGCACAAATGATCAATACAAAAAAAAAAGTTCATGTTTTTTTTTCCAATTCAATTTTGGTGTGCTTTAAGTTAGTTTTAATGATTTTTTTTCGGAGAAATTATCGACTAACATTTTAACCAAGTTATAATTTCACTATGTCAAAAAGCTTAAAGAATATCAACAATCCAAATTTTATGAAATTTGGCTAAGTATTGACCAAGTTACACAATTTCAAAGGTTTCCCACTTTGTAAATCAATGAGTTCATCGAAAGTGTAAATTTCCAAACACTAAAAGCTTAAAGAAGAACATTGTCCAAAAATTCCTAAGTTTGTGAACCAACGGGTTTGTTGAAAGTGCAAATCACTGAAATGTTGAAGCTTTGCCTATCGATAAAAGTCTAAGTTCGCAAACTTTACTTCATGCTGAATACAAGGTTTGTCGGCAAGTTTGAGAGTTCACAAACTCACGGAAAGGCCGAAAAAGCTTAAAAATGGGATTGATTGTGAGTTATACAAATCACCAAAACACAAGTATGTCAACAAGTTCAAAGGTTTGTGAACTCAAAGCTCTAAAGTGGTTTGTAAGTTCTTGAAAGTGTCAATTTTCCAAAAAAGTATTGAGGAAGCCAAAGTTTGGGAGTTCACTAATTTTGTCAAAAAAATTTGAAAAGAAAGGCACATTCATGAGTTAAGATAATTCTCTAAAATTGTGATATAGAAGAATGATGTCAAGCTAGAATATTTTGAGATTCAAGTGCACACTAAAGTATTTGTTTTATATTTTTTCTTGACTATTCTCTAGATTTCCGAGGTCTATGCTTATTACAGTTATAATTTGGATCAAAATTTTGGTGTTTTAGTTGTTCAGTTTTGTAATTAAAGAATTTGTGACTATTTAACTTCCTCATCATTGAGAGTATAAAATATGAGTAACGTTCTTTATGGGGGGTTCTTGGCTAGGTAAGGAGAGATCTTGGCAGTTAGAAAGCATATTAGTCAACAGTATTTTCAACGTGAGAAGAAGGTAGAGAAGAAGAATGAAGATGAAGAATGTGATGTATAAAAGATGGATTATGTAATTTATTGAAACAGATTTCTTATATGAATAGAATATTGATTTTTTGTTGTGATTGTGGATATTTGAATGAACTATATGATTTGCTTTATTAGTTTTTTGTTAAGTGGCTATAAGGTTGGGTTGCATGATAATACCACTTGTCATGGCTGCATCACTTATTTCAACCCATAGATAAAAAAGGAACAAAGATATGTATTTTATGCCAAAAATAATTCAATAACATAAAATGATAAGACATACCTCATTACCACCTCTACCATTGTTGCCCACACAAATTTTAAAGAAATGCACTCATACCCAAAATGTATGTAATTTCACTAATATTTTTCTCTCATCTCCTTTAAAGAAGACTTGGAGTGCTTCATCTCTCACCTTTCTACCTTTAAACAGTTTTTTTTCCTTTTGTTGAAAGACTAGTCACTTGCCCAATGAGCTCCTCATTTATCATGCACTCATAACCAAACAACTTCGCCTTCATATTCTTACATCTCCTTGTTGATGGATTTTTTCACTATAAGGTCATGACCATGCAGTCTGTCCAAGAACAAGGTTAGGCCTCCATCAACCAATATATCCTAAACTTGGGGCCTACAAAATACCCCCTCACAATTTGGGGGCTCCACATGATCCTTATCATTACCCATTTTCTCTAAGGTCTTGTCACTTCTTGTAGACGTCCTTAAACCCTTTAGGATTCCTTCGTAGTTAAGGTTGAGTTGGGAACACCACAAAAAACAATGGAATAAACTAGAAGCCATCATTAATTAAACATTGAGTTTGCTCTCATTTGATCATAATTGCCCCTTGGGTTTAAGCCACCTCGAGTGAAATAATTATTAACCTGAATGAATTTCACTTCCATGGGGATGAAAGAAACATCATCCCAAATCTTCATATGATCCAAATTGACTCCTAATATCATGAAGGAATCAACCAATTTTTTACCCTCATAGAACACATGCTTGAAAATAATCCCCTCAAAGTTTTGAGCAATCTTTAGGGAGTCATGTATAAAGTTATCTATCGCCCAACTAGGACTTTGGTTCCCCCTCAAACATTTAGTTACATTCAGGGAGTCTCCTTCCACAATGAATTTTTTAAACCCTTTAGAATGAGAAAGCTTTATGGCTAGTTTGAATACCAAGAGGGATATTAATTCTAGTAGCAATAGACCCTTATCATTTCTTGGGACACCACCACCCCCAAAAATATTGGGTTTACCCTTGGAAGAACCATCAAAATTTACCTTTATCCACCCCATGAGAGGAGTGTTCCAAACTACTCCCTCTCTAGAAGTTTTGGAGTTCTTAAGGTAAACAGAGATATCAAAGTTTGCGTTCCAACTCTTGGCAATCTAGAGGTTAGGTCAAGAAACTTCAATTCTAGAGTTCTTCACACACCTATCCATAATTCCCACTAAAACATTATCTTTTGTAGCCAAAAAGATTCTTCCAACAACTTTGAAAGGACATTACTTTTTATCTCTAAATATTTGTTGTTTCGTTCCTTCCACAAACCCTAAGAAACATATGGAAGCATAAGGAACCACAAAAGTCCCATGGAAGGATTATGGGAAAGAGAGACCTAGGAAGAGGAGACCAATTGAACCAACAAATCCTCTAAGCAACTAGGGAAGACCCAACTAACATTCCAAAGGGAAAGGAGAAAGGACCAAACAACCCAAGAGAATGAACAAACCAACAATAAATGAAATACACTTTTGACATGAAGATCCAACTAAAATTCCAAAGGGAAAGGATAGATGCCTAAATAGATTTATAGAAAGAACAAACCAACAACAAATAAAATCCACTTTCAATGTTATCTTCACAAAGGACACACCTAATAGGGAGGGGAAAACCATGTTTCACAAGGTTGTCTAGAGTAAGAATCTCATTTTGAGCCAAGATCCAAAAGAAAATGTTCACTTTAGGGATTAAGATTGAGTTCCAAACCTTGGCCCAAAATGGAGGAGAGCATACATTTTTATCTTACACTTCAACTCTAGATTGAAAATAATAATTTCATCTCAAGATATAAAAAAACAAGCTAATAAAAACACTTCTATTATTACTTACAAGCATTTCTCCTCCATTTTGCTACCCAATAGAAAGCTAAGAGATTCCAAAATCAAGCCCAATTAATAAAGGGTGGAAACAACAACCATAAATGGCAAACAAAAAAATACTTAAAAAAAAAACATAAACAACAATCTAATCTAAGACAACAAACTAACACAAAAAAACAAATAAATGAACTTATTCAAATCATAGAAAATAAAGTGCACAAAAAAAATTATGTATGCAACAAAATCATAATAATTGAGGCCTCAAAATAATGGTTATGAATTGTCCACTATCCTCTCCAATTAAAGTACAAGTTTTGAATGTGTTTTCTCCAAAAAAAAAAAAAAAAAACAAACAAACAAACAAAAATTTGAAAGGAACTTAATCATAAGGTATAAAACTTTCCATGATCAACTTTCTTTTAATGTGCTTCATCCCAAAGTAGGATCAAATCAACAATCCTAAATGTTTTAGTTTTAGCTCTTTTATCATACTGCATTTTCAAAACCTCCTAATGTTTACTAAAATTTGCAATATTACGTCTTTCTTTTTTCTAATCATATCAAGTATAACAATCTAGATTCAATTTTATCATTTTATCTTAAATATTCTTTTAAAAACTATAATGTAAGAACTTTTTAGATCTTGACCATAAACTAGATGGTATAAAGATGCATCAAAGTATGAGTGAATATTTCAATATATGATGTCAATCCCTAAGATTATTGTCCAATAATTTCTTAATGACATCTAACAAATTCTTATATCTAGATTTAACAACATTCTTACCTTGTGGGTAATAATTAGAATAGAATTTAATGATTATCTTATTATTATAAACTCGTTCAATGAATTGAAAAGAAGAAAAACCAAGACCATTGTTACATACCAAACCAAAGACATTCCAAACTTAACAACAATATGTTCCTCCAAAAAATTAATTGATAAATATGACCCCATGAGAGCCATGCCCATTGTATTAAAAAAAAGAAGAAGAAGAAGAAGAAGAAGTCTCTATATGGATGTGTATAGACAGAACATCACAGTGAAATCTACAATCTATTTGACAATATTACATCTTACAACTTGAAAACTGTCCATCTGAAAAACAGAGATTGCATATTTACCAAGAGTACTTAAGACAAAAGTACCAATTTTGTAGTAGTTACAGATTAAGATAAAAACCAAAAAAGTGTTCAAATAGAACCAAAAAGACCAAACTCTTCAAAGATATTCAATTACGACCACTCGAACTGTCCATTTCAATTGTTTCATGGTGCACAGCCTGAACCGCCCTAGGCCTTCTTTGAACTACAACATTCCTAAGTAGAGATGGCATTGCATTTATCTCATTCCTCATTCCGGTGATCAATCTCATTTTATTGTACAATCAAGATAGTGTTGAAATCTTTAAGGGAATCACAAAATGGTCCCTCTCTTGCTACAAAAAGAATATAGTTAATTGTCTTAGAGATTTCCTGAATCAACTTGGGGAATACTCCAACAAATTCCAGGGACCAATTTCCTAATCATAATGGGCAATAGCATCTTCCAATATTTTGTCAGAATAAAGAGATTCTTACATATACACATAGGCCAAGGATATCACCATATCCTTCTCCCAAAGCAAATCCATGATGTTAGAGAGGAAAATATAGGCCACAAAGTTAAGGAGATTTCACCAAGGATATTCCATTAGAATCTATTGACCTACCACCTAATGTATTGCACTTTCAATCTGTGGGGACCCAGTTATGGAGACTATCCTGTATGTCTCCAAATCTTAGACACCAAGGTGATAGACTTCCCATTGGCACATTGGTAGAAGAATCTTTCAATTCATGTTTTTTTGGCATCTTGAAAATCTATGACAGAACAAGACAAGCCAGGTCCATAAGAGAATATTTATATTATCTCAGTTTTAGAATAAAATCTAGAATTGACGTGACATTTTGATCTCGAATCCACTGCCTACAAAAGCATTGAATGTGTAATGATGGTGTTATCTTACAAAATTTTAAATAGTGTGAGATAATTATAGAAAATGCAAGTGAAAGAATCATCATTTAATATATATGATCTTTTGAGACGTGTCAAAACTGATATGTTCATTTCAAATGTGTTCACCCATAAAAGCAATAAAAACATGCAATCACAAATGTTAAAGAAAAATTAGAAAATTTCCCACATATCCATTCTCAATAACTTCTCATAAATGAAGAAAAAAAAGACAAGATGATTAGCACTTACATTTAACTCCTCATAAAAAACACAATTAAAAAGTCCATCCTGAAACCCTGAATTGAATAAAGTGATCACTAATTAAAATTCTATAATGCAAAGCTAACAAAGAAAAAACACCCACCTTTGATAAACAAGTCTTATTCCAACATAATGCAGCAGTCCACTCTTTGTAATTAGAGATTGGGTTTAGGGATAAATAACCTTCTTTAACTACATACTCACCAGACTTGGAACTTATCCATCTCAGAGGATCAAATTATTAGAGGTTAAAAAAGTCTAGAAAGCCATTTAGTTCTGAGTATTTCTTTTTGAGCATCTAGATAAATGCACTCAGAAAAATCCTTCCAAACTATTTTATTTAAGTCAAGTTCCTAAAACGGGACGGTGGGCCTAGCTCAATTGACTAAAGCATTCTGTTGCAGGCAAGTGGTAACGAGGTCTAGTCTCCCCACCGTCCCCGTCATACCGGAGGGCGTGTCGCACCAACGTCACCGGTCACATGAAAAAAGTTTACCAGATGCACGACAGTTTATAAGAGGATGGATACCCAACCCATTTCTGTAATCTAAAAAAACAAAAGCCAAACTCCTAAAACATATCAAAATAATTAAAAACTCACTCCTCTCATGTTCTTGTCAGGAAATCTTTGGCATCCTACAAATATAATCTAAAATCAAATGAGAGCCACCCCTTCCATGAATCTCTCCAAAATAAAGCCATGTGTGGTGATTTGTGATAACCCATAATGAAGACCCAACATGAGGATTAGCAATTGTGAAAATTATACTAGAATCTTCTGAATCCAAATACTTATTCTGCAAGATATTACACCACTTGCATTCAAGATAGAACATTTTCCAAGCTTGTTTAGCTCTAAGTGCAACATTATGATTGAAAAGAAAAATGCAAACCCCTACACCTGTTTTTTTTTCAGTTTGCACACCAAATTCCAAGCAATAAACTCGCATTCCTTGCCATAAGAAAATAAACTTGCATTCCTCGCCATAAGAAAATTCTCATCAATTTTTCCAATGCATAAACAACTGTAACAAGAGTTTTTGTAACAGAGATAGGTATGGCAGTCAAAACTGATTTGATTAAGAGAATTTTTCCTGTAAAAGTGAGATACCTTATTTTCCATAATGATAATTTTCCTGCTAAAACTTTTTGGCACAAACAATATGTGGGCTCCCTCAAGTCAGTGTGCTCCATGTGGTCTTATGTATTTCTCTTACATCTGTTAGTGGGAGCAGCAGAACAAGTTCCAAGTATTTGGCTTCAATAGTGTACAAGATATGTCAGGTGGTATTTTTAAAATGACCAATGTTAGCATCGCTTAGATTACATTTTGTGATAAAAATTTGTGTCCAATTGAGATTAGCAATAATTTCTAAGGCACATAGTTCTTAGAAACTAAAGTAGCTGGGGCTTAGTGCATGACTAAGAACTTCCTAGTAGACAATTTAATTTATTTGATACTTTTTTAATTTATAGCTTGTTTTTGTTCTCTAATTTGCCTTCACTATAGTTGAGTGGCTTTCAAAATATTGAAGTATTCCGGAACAATATACCATGATTATATTGTGATTAAATTTAAGATATTTTTTAAGTGTGATTTCTTTGTTTTTCTTTATTTTATAGTTTTGAAGAAACATAAATGGTTTGCACAAGGTTAGTTTCATTTTAAATAAATTATCATATTTTATTTTATGATATCACATATTGTAATATGTAAATACAAGTTCAATATAAATGTATGTAGCATAATTTGAGTACCTCACATTACTAAAAGGAAGTTGAGGTAGTGGAACACTTTCTACACTAATTTTGGGAGGAGGATTATGCAAAAAAATTTAAAACTTTACAAAAGTTACAAAAACTAAATAGAAATAAACATAAATATCATGCATACCACAACACAGTGATTTAAGCGAGGGAAGTCTTTTTGGAAGAAAAACCCCACACTTCAAAAGTTGTCCAATATATCATCTTGAAATCAACAAGATTGCAATATACTTGCAGAGCAAGTTTCTCACAGAAGTATCACCAACTAGAGATTCAAAAGCAACTCAATAACTATTAAATTCTCACATAATACAATAGTGTAATACAAAACCATAATACAATGGCCTCATAAAATAGGGTTGTCTTCTAGGGCAAGCAAAGCCAACATAATCTCTAGTGTCAGACTGTGAACTAATGATGAATGGTTTCAGATTTACAAGGATTATATATATATATAATGTGGCTTTCAAGGACAATGCCTCTGAACCCTCATTGGAGGGATGAGCCCCTTAGACCTCGAAGGGGGTAACCCTCTACACCTCTCGTGCTCAAATATATTAATATGTTATAATTGCAAGGTTGAGACATTATTTACCCTAACAATTACATTGTCAATTACATCCCATTAAATTCAATGTGATTAGCATATTAGAGTTAGAAATACCTATCATATGGAACTATAATTAGCTAATGAATGAGTTCCTATGTAGACTTAAGTTGATTTTTCTAAGTTGATTAATGTGGTATAAAAAAATTCTAGCACATTAACTCAAATTATCATATTAATATGGTTCTCTAAGAAAGAGATTGCAACAATCCATGGAAGTCACATCACACATAATCATGTCCACAACTTTGGGACCCAAAGAAAATAAAAGTGCACAAGTCTTTTATCTTGTAATAAGAAAGACTATCCTTTCAACTAAGAACATGATTGAGGATGAGGGTTAATGTGTAGGTGTGATTTGTTTAGTATGACCCTTATAACGAACAAATTATCTTGTTGTAAGAGGGGAGTGATAACAATGCATCAATGTTACATTATTGAGAGGACCACATAACTCATAGCATGTGGTCTCCTCACTTAGGACACTTTATATTTTTGTGTCCATTCATTTAAAAATAGTAACAATTACCACTTATCACTTATTCTAAATTTTCTTGAAGTGCTGCCTCAAATGACACAATACATCTAACACTTGACCATTATTTTACTTGAAAGCATGGCATCACCTCTATGTTTCTAGATAATTATGTAGGCATAGATTGATTTCCACTATGCAAGATGTTAAGGGTTCTAATATTTTCAATCTCGTGCCATACAAAGTAATTTCCATGAAGACAACCTACAAATACAAAGAAGAATAAAATATATGTTCCTCTAATAACATGCACGTATAATCATCATCTTTTCCAAATCTAGTAGTTGCAACATTTTGATAGTCTATAAAAATCATAACTTTATTATATAATTTTTACTTACCAAAATAGTTGATTTAACATGTTTTTAATATTATTTATGAACTTCATGTATTCACCAAATCCTCTAAACTTTTTGGATATAAAACACACATTTGTATCGGGTGATTATCACCTTAAGAAACTATCTAGGAAGCATACTCGGAAAGGATAGCTTACCCATTACTAAGAGATTATTCATACCTCTTTGATTATATATATTTAGTAGGACATCTATTTACTATTGAAGAAGTGAAAATTTATAACTACTTATATTTATGAAAATACCATGCCTTAATAATCTAATAAAATGAGCCTCAATTCTTTAAAGAATTTGACTTGATTCATATTCATGATTTTTTTGGAATGTCTATAATTCAATATCATCACTCTTATATGGTAACTAAGGCTAGATATACTCATAATTTTTTGTGATATATAATAAACTTATTGTTATAATTATTTAAATAGGATTCAATCAGGTCTTACACCATCATGCGAAAAGACCAATTCTGCTTTGTATAAACTCATAATTTACCTTTTATAGTTTTAGGTTGGATACGTTTTCCAATGGTATCTACCCTATCTAGATCAATTTTGATCCCATACTGGAAATTGTGCCCTATTAATCTACCTTCAATCACCCCAAACATGCACTTTTAAGGGTTAAGAGAAATACCATATTCTAGACACCACTAAAATATCTTCTCTAGATGACCTTGGTGATCTTTGGTTTTTTTAAAGGATTTCAGGTCATCTTGATAAAGAACCATGATTATGTCAATTAGATCTATAGCTCATTGGAAATTTTCCCCAACATTCATCAAACAAAAAGGCATTTGAAAATAACATACATACCTTGAATGGAGTAGAAATTTTTTCCTTATACTATTTTAATTCCTTGAATTTATAACTATAAAATTCATCCACCATTGATAGCAATTCACACCCTATTGACTTTTTGTAGATTTTCCTTCATGTTAAAGGCAAAGGGTAGTTGTGTTTAAGAGAAGACATATTTAGGTTCCTAAAGTCAACACACATTTTGATGTAAGTATTCTTTTTTTCACTAGAACCAAGTTGGAAACCCATGTAGAGTACCTAATAGTCTTGACAATCCCCCCTTCTCTAGGTTTTGTTAGTTCTTGCTACATTTTGGGAGCTAAGGTAGGATTTATTGGTATTTTATTTTTCCTAAAAGGCTTTGCATCTAGTTTCAAAGGTATCCCATGTTTGAAAAGATATTTCTTGTATATCATTAAGTCATCATATGACAACATAATCACCTAACAATATTTACCCAGTAGTGTAATTAGAATCATTTTGATTTTAGGGTTCACTTTTTTCCCTATGGGAATCATTGTGATGGTAGAATGTGTGCCCAAATTGAATTATTATAGATCTTGTTCATGCATAGTTGTTTTATTTAAACTTCTAACAGAACTATCGAATTCATAACTTGTAGAGAAATAAAGTTTGTAGAATCTTGAGAATATATCATGCAATTTCTCACAAGCATGTTGTTAATGAACAATATGGCATAAAAAGAGTCCACCTAAGACAAAAACTTGTTCAATGTAGTTCCTAGATATATCTCAAATTTTTTCACATTGTTTTCTCTATTATTTTTCTTGGTCATTTGTGATTCTCTACTCTATTACAGATTGTGAATTTCTCTATTATCAGGTTGACCTATAAGGGTGTCAAAAATTAAATCTAATACTCTATCCATATGCTCAGTTATTTTCATTATTTCTATCAATGGTATAGAAACTTTGATTTGGCTCAATACATGTGTCATATCCAATGGAATATACTTGGATAATGATTTGTTAGCAGGAATTATAATATTAGAAGAAAAGGTGTATGATTAGTAGTACTTGTTTGATCTATTCGTTCTTAGCTATCATGAAATTCTTGGTGTGTTGGATATTTTTTCCATTTAAATCTCCTTTATTCAAATCTAGGCCCTATAATTCTAATTTTATTTGGTGGAAAATTATTTATCTTTAGCATTACTTAGTGTAAAGGAATGATCACTTTGCTCCTATTTTTCTTTTATTAACATACCTTTGGTGTTTTTGTTGTCATTTCATGCCACCCTTTGATGACCCATCATTGATAACTAATCTAAGAGATCCTACATGGGCCATCTTGCATGAATTCTCCTTGAAAGGTCCTAAAATTGGCTAATTCTTAGTGTTTCGGACTTTCGGGCTTTCTCTTACCTCTCTACTAGCTTGTCTTCTTCACCGCTCCCACTCCTTCTCTTCTTTCCATTTCCCCTAAGTATTTCAGGTTTCGACCTTCGGCCTTACCCTTTAACCCTTATCACTTCCTTTTGGTAAGCCTCAAGACTTACCCCTAATCACTGAAGTCCCGATGATGCCTTTCAATATTAAATTCCTAAGTCTTGACTTGTCGGACTTCACGGGTCGGTCTTCCCTCTTACCTTTTCCACCTTCTCACCCTTTTCCTCTATTAAACTTCAGGTGTGATCCTTTGACCTTACCTATTAAGCCTCATCGCTTTCTCCTCGCAAGGCATAAGCCTTCCTCTCAATCTTTGACCCCCAAAATCTAGTCTTTGGCTTTTGGACATGTTACATCCTATTTGATAGTGTTACCAAGTTACTTTTACCATTAAGAGTGAAAATTTTGATAAATATAATTTGTGATTTCAATATGTTTATGAAATATGTGAATATGCAATAAGATGTTATTGATTTCAAAAGAATGAATATGTTTTGAATTAGTGGAATGCTATGTATTGCAATATGGACATTATAATGCTTTTTTGATACAAATGTGTTATGATGCAAATGGATTTAATATGAACGTCTAACTACCTTGGTGTTGTACTAAGATGGTTTCTTGGACAAATTCAATCCTCCAAAAGGGAGGGGAAGTATCACTCGAGAAGTGATTGGTTGGGTAACCCTTAATGAAACCTAACCGAGCTTTCTCACACACTCACTTCTGAGTATAGTTGAGTTGAGTCATAGTCGTGGGATATTGGTAAGTCATTGTTTAGACATATTGTGTTTGCATTAGACAAGATCATGATTTCTGTTAGGAACATTCCTGGTTTGTGATAAATTCTTGAGCAGATGTCTAATTTTTTGATTGTTTGATCAAGTTGGCGTGATTGAGTCCGAGTCTTTGAGCTTTGTGAATAGTTGTCTTTACGTTGATTCGTATGTACATTAAAAGTATACATGTATATACATAACAACTTGTGCATGAGAGCATAATTGTATTTACGCATATATATGAGTAGAAATACTTACGAGCATACATGCATGAGGAATCGATTATATGTGTGTGTGTGTGTATACACTTAATGTATATGCATGTTGACAAGGATATGAATGTATTTATGTTGATATGAAATAGTAACATGATATGTATATGAATAAATGCATATGCATAAACATGTTTGTGTGATGTGATGGAGTATCCATACGAGAACAACGATATATGTATATATACATATATGTGTGTGTGTATATATATATATATGGTATTGCTTGTGGAAATGTTAATTTTATCTCATTCATTTGAATATCGAATGGATTATTTAAATGATCCTATGCCAAAGAATATACATATATATATTTGTCTATATACATATATATACACAAGCATTTCATGCTAATAAAAGATGTATATATATATAAATATATTATATAAATAGGCCGATTTTAATGGATATGAATAACACATATACTATAGTGCTTATTTAATATTTATGTGCCCATAAAATATTTTGGAAGCTTTGATTATTGCAAACCAACGCACAAGAAAGGTTTGACATTGCTAAAATACTTCGTAAAGGGAAGCGCATGTACGCATTGCATTGCTTATAGATTTAATGTTGTTTAAAACACACTAAATGAATTATTTGACATCACATGGTTTGGAGAGGAGTTAATGCAATCTGTAAAGGCTTTGCTTAATAAATAATAATGGATAATTTATAAAATACATGACATGGCTGATATAAATTGAATATAGCGCTTCATATAATAGTGTAATGCCAAGTATTAAACCACATACATCATCATTGATAAAAGCGATGAAATGCATGTTTTAATCTATTGCACACTATACAAATCAATTTGTTGAGTAATGAAGTAAAGCAATGTTATTATGAGGGAATTCGACTCATTGAAATGTGTCAAATGCTTTGGATTGGACCAAGTCGACTATGTGAAATGCAGCCAGATAAAGTCTAACTTATTCCTCTATTTTAACAGCAAGCTTGTAAATAGGAAATATGAATAGTTGGCGCCATATTATGAATTTTGTGTTTCTTTTAGAAGTCTTTTTAGCATGTAAGTTGATTTATAGATTGAAGTGTGTGCTTTATGAACCAGTCAAACTATTGTTGGGAAGCATTGAGTCAATATGTTGTCTTATTTGAGTGAGTATTGAGATAGAAATCCACCACCTTTTTATTATCAAGCTAAGTCGATGGTATTAGGCTGAGAAGTGTCATTTCGTAAGTCTTTTTTGTAGCCCGTAGATGCTGGTTTTTGGGTATAAATATGAGGCATTCTCACCTCATTTGGATACACTTCTTCTATGCATCATTATGATGCTCCATTATATTGCATTTTCATTAAGAGATTCTTATTTTGCTGAGAGTGATTGTGAGGAAGCTTTAGTGAGAGAAATTGAGAGGGATTTGTTGCTAAGTTGATTTTAAGAGGGGTCCAAGCTTAAGAACCAGTGAGTCAACTGGAATAAAGTGATTAACAGGCATGATATTCTATTCTCTTTATGTTTATCTATTTTCCTGAAAGATTGAATGTCTTGTATGTTTTATTTGGAATCATATTTGATTGCTTGAAATAGAGTAATAATCTATTTAAAAGGAAAAGAGTCTAATTGATATGATTTCCTTAAAAGTGTTTTTACATACTACATATTAAGGAGTGGATGTTGTCAATAGTATTATATACTAGGCTTGATGAAAGTGTGAATAGCTTAAGGGAGTGATTTAATACTCTTATATACCTTATATGGGAATTCAGATGATGATGTTTCTATACATATATAGTTTACACATGTATAAAGTGAATTGTATCAATATCATGAAGTGACTTTTAGCTTATAATGCTAGGAAACCTTAGGAATAATAAGGGTTACCAAAACAACAACAATGATAGTATGAAAGATATGATAGGATGAGACATCATATTGCTAATCTATACTTGAATGATCACTTGTTCATTACTTTACTATTGAATGAAACCCTAGGTTGAGGATAACCTACTTGGATGAGTTATGTAGTTGAGCTTTGAAGCACATAGGTTGAGATTAACCTACACAATCAAACTATTTGTTGATTATTAATTATATCCTAGATTAGGGTATACCAAGGTTGAGACTCCCCTATGTGATTAAGTTGATCACTTGAGTTTATGAATTACTACTCGATTGGAGCCATAGGTGGGATTACCTATTAAGTTTGAGTTTTTACTTGGTTGGATGTTTTATACCCTTGATATGAAGTCATATTGTTGATAAGACTCTACTCTTTGAATAACCATTTTTACTAAGGAAATTACACTCTCGAATGAAAACATTGTTATGATTATTCTTCAATTGAGGTCATTCATTGATGACACTATACTTTTGATAAGAATCACTTATTAACATGATATATTACTGAATGGAGTCAGTTATTTATGAATATTTATTCTATGATAATAAGGAGCTTATGTAGCTATACTTTAGATTATAAAGTTATCCTTGGGACTAGGTTGTTTATGCAAAGTTAATTTTTAGACTAGAAAAGATCATATGTTATATCTAGGATTAGAATATCCATTGAAGGGGGGAAACTTATGCTTATGCTTTATTGGTAGAGATACCATTTTTTTTGGGGAAAAGGGGAATAGACTATTTCTAAGTTTAAATATTACCTACGGAAGGAAATTACCTAAGCATACTATATGAATGGTTATAATCCAAACTGAGCTATGGTAGTGTATGTGAATAGGATGATTGTCATTCACAGTACTGGGTGAGAATACTTTGGCCAAAGTAGTGTAATTTTCCACTAGTTGCACTGTCAATTCACTGTGTTCCTTTTATGCATTCCAGTTCATAATTTTCATACTCGTAGGTGTAGCTACCATATGATTAGGTTCTAGTTATGTAGGACACAACACTAGGATTAGATAGGCTATTTGTTATGGGGTTTTACCAACCAATCTCTTTGTCAAAGGGTAGGTCCATCTTGTCATATATGGAAGATGTGTGGGGGATCATATTTGAGTTTGTGGTTGGCAGAAAAGCGCTTGAGTGATGCTTCTCCTCATCAGTTGGTGGCTGAAGTTTGTGGATGTATGCACTAGGGAGCAAGGATAACTAGAATGTATGCACCAATGTGGCACCATCAAGACCAATTTGTATATCTATTGCTAAATGAAGCTCATAAGAGCTATGTATGTATCTTGTACCCATTTATATGGAAGGATGTATTCTTGAATGATAAACTTGAGTTTATTTAATATGAAATCTATGTTATGGAAATATTTGTGAAATTATAATGAAAAGCAATGGAAGTTTGAAATGGTGTTTATTTCAAATGCACATGCAATTTACATTATGGAAAAGAAAAAAATTATTGCTATATTATGACATCATGGGTCATTCACTTGAGGTGAAAACTTTGAAATTTTATTGAGTAGAACACTAGGGTTGTTATAGGGCATCATAATTTCATCTTTCGCCTTTCTTCCTTCTCACTTTCACTCCTTCCTTCAAAAATTTGGCCAAGTGTTGAGTTTTCAGACATTGGGCTTCGACCTTTTCCTTTACATCTTATCTTTCTTTTGCAAGAGGTAACTCTTCTGTCTAAACCTTGATCACTCCTTTTGGACTTCAAACTTCAGTCTTCCCTTTTACCCTTTTTGTCTCTGCGATAAGGTGTAAGCCTCCTTCCTAACCTCCAAAGACTAAATAGGTCTATCTATTCAAAACTTGTGGCTCGCTCTTTCTTCTTTCTCCCTTCTTCCTTCTTCTAGCATGCGATAAGTGGTAAGCCCGAAGCCCATCACCAATGGTTTGATGCCAAGATGTGCATAAGGTATGAATCAAGCCCGACGCCCGACCTCAACGAAGGTGCTCTTTTTCATGGCTTCATACCATTTAATGCATAAGAAAAGGTTTCCTTTCAAGCCTGATGCCTTGAACTTTTAGTGGATTTGGCATGTTTATGAGCGACACCATGAATGCTCGATCTAACTTTTAAGCAGCTTGTTTTAATTTTTGGACTTCAAGGATGACATTTATTGCTCCCCTTGACTTTTTTAGGTGGATTTCATGGGTGCCCATGCTCATTTATTGTAGATTGTTGACCTTTTCTAACGAATCCATGCCCTAATCATAATTTTCATGTGATGGCTCCATCCTTTCACACACAAACTTCATTGCTAACCCTTGTTAGGGTTAAGGTTCGCTTTGTAGTTCTAAGTTATGCCTCATCTATAAAGGCAAGAAATGTATTTATTTCAAGGGTTCTTCCTCTAGCTCCTCTGAGGTTTTTCTTTGGTAGAATTGTATTTTGTACTCTATGATTGTAAAGATTGGCTTGTTGCCTCTACATCAATAAAATCGATCAACATTTCCTCTTCTCAACTTGTTTATGCTTGTGTAAGCTCATTACCTTCATGTCTAGGTGTTTTTTCTCTCTTTCCATGCATGTATGTTGAGTTAAATTGTTTAAAAAATTTGTTATGAGAATCTTTTTTTCCTTCCAACACCCTATCAAACCCTAAGCTCCATGCTTTCCTTTGGGAATCAACCAGATAGAGATTTGTGTTAGTCCCCTGGTCCCTTTTCACCGTATTATTGAGCAATTTTATTCAATAAGAAATGGATTTCCATCTTGGTGTATCACCTCCATTTCTCTTTGATTCTTTCCTTCTCCCCTTTTCCCTTGTGAGTTATTAGAGTAGGATAGTGGTAGGTTTTCATGTGTTGGGTTGGAGTGGCACATTGCACTTGGATCGAAAGAGGAAGTTGGCCTTCTCCATAGCTTCGACCTCATACTCGCAAAGGTCCCACACCTTGAGTTTGTTTCTATTGTGTCATTGGAATGCTGAATTTATGTTCAATAGGGTGTAATTTCATGTGACAATAATTTTTGGCATGCCTAGTGAGACCACTTTCTCTCTGTTGAAGAATATGGTGTTTTCTTCAACACACCTTGACTTTTGAGGGATTTCTTCAAAAACCATAGCGACTCCATTCAAAATATACGAGTTCAAGAAACCCAATTCTTTTCATGTTGTTGAGGGAGTGATGCTCGTTAACATTTAAACCTTTGGAGGTGGTTCTACAAGCACCTGATGACTCTATAATTCATTTAGGCGACTCTACTGGTATGTACCCGAAATCTATGGTTGGCTAGTCCTCTGCTCTTATTTTTTAATTTTTAAATGGTTTCTTGTTTTTTCATACATAATAATGTCAAACTATATTGGAAACCACTTGTATACTTCCCCATTTCACGAAAATTCCAACTTTACACCTCACAATCAGCCATATTAGACTGGTTCTACCTCCAAATTCATTTCATAGAACTTTGTTGTCATGGGTTCTCAGTCTTATCAAAATGCTAACCACCCACCCCACCCTGTTCAAGCTTCCTGGATGCCTACACATTCCTATCAACAACCCCTTGAGGCTCCTTTTTATTCCTTTCAGCCCTAAAATAACAGTGAACTCATGTCCATGGAGAGGGACCTCCATAGGAATATTGTTGAGCTTAATGAGCAACAAGCTTTAGACTTACAACATGAGGAGTGTGCTAATCAAGCTCACTATCCACAACAACAAAACATAGAGGCTCAATGGAGGTATGAGCAGTAGATGGAGGCACAAATAAAGCAACAAGAGGAGTATATAGAAAAGGATGTTGATGCTAGACAGGAGCAACTCAAAATTACCCTTTCTCTAGCCTAAATTCCTAAGACTTGGGTAGCCCCTTGTGTTCCTAGTTTCAAACAAGCACCTCCACCAGTTCTAGAGTAGCCTACTAATGAGGAGGTATGTAAGCACAAGTTTGTTAGTTTCAAGAAACCTAATCATCCTCTTGAAACTCTGATTGAACCTCTCATGCCATCAAGCATATCTCCTATGTTGGATATCCCAAGTTTCGAGACCCTCCATTCCTCACAAGAACCCATCCATGAGGAGGCCTAAATTTGTACTCCTATTGAGTAGCCCCTTCTAGAGCTTCAACAAGAATTTCAATGCACTTTTGACTATTTTGCTTCCCCTATTGCCATTTCACTCTTTAAAGGTGGACTAGTGGTATGGGATCCTAATTGGTCAAAAGAACATAGGAAGGATCAATTCTAGGATAGGAGTGATGAGGTTTTTTTTGAAGAGCCTTCAAGTGCTCAAGATAATGAGTGTCTTCATATGCTGCAAGAAACATTTGAAGATAACCAATTGCAATAGAAAGACATTAAAGAGGTAGAGAAAATTGATACATTAGAGGAATCAACCCTCTCATTTGATGTCCTCCTTGGTTTTACTGATTATGAGGAGGATAGATCACATATACCTACACTAGAAGAAGCCTGTGAACAACTTGGGCTTGGTTTGATGGATGAAGATAAATCCAAGATTTTGGAGCAATAACAACATACATGTTCAACCCCTGTTAATATGGATGAAGATCCCCAATCTATTGAGGTATATAGTTTTGAGGTGGAGGACCTCTTTTGGGATATTATAGAAACCTTTTCACGTTTAAACATCAAATCATCACCCCCAAAAGAGGAGCTTTGTGGGCAAAACAATAAGAGTAAGGAAGCAGTAGAGGATGTGATAGCCATTACATGCCAAGAGTATATTTCTATTGCAGCTAGTTGCCAAGAGGAAATTAAAATAGAGAGAAAACTTGAAGAATTCAATTCTTCACTCAAGGTGTCTCACAAATCTGAGGTATGTGTTGATGAAGTGTGCATCAATACAAGCAATTATGATGTTTGTTGTTTTTTTGTTATCCCTGAATGTAGCAATGTTGAGTATGAGGTATTCACTCAAGATGAAGATTTAACCTTTGACATTAGGGATAATGTGACTAAGTTAGAATGCTGGAATATTGAAAAATCCACCATTAAGCAGCCAAACATCTACCTAGAGAGTGATGCTCCTGTTGCTCAATTTGATAATATCTCTGACCTTCAAAGTTTTTCATTTGAGGTGCATGAGGAAGAGATTCCTTGTGCTGATTAAAAAATAGGTTTGGCATAATTTACATCACCATGTGAGCTCGAAACTTTATTTTTTAGTTTCAGTTCATGCAATGAGGAGGTCAACAGTTATGGCATTAACCTATCCTTTTGTGAGGAGGCTTCTCTTCTCTCTACATAAGGTTTTATCTTGTATGCTCACCTATCTTCAAAAAAATTTCACCCCTATCAATGTATGTTCACCTAAGGCACTAGTATCAAATGAGTTTGACACTTGCATTATATGGTTCCCCAACAATGGAAAATTTTACAATATAGTGATCATTCACATTGCAAGCATTTCAAGTGTAGTTAAATGCATGTTGGAAGTAGTTTTATGTGGTTGTAGCTAGATGAGGCTTGCAATTATGATCTAAGGGAGATCAACTCCTTCAGAAGGTTTGTCTTTGATAGAGGTAAATTTATATTCTTTGCTTTCTCTTAGTTTAATGTGCATATTGTAAATATCTTTCTTTCCATGAAGTGCATTTGCACACCCTACGTTCTCCTTAAGGGAATGCATGTTCCTAGCTTCCATGCTTTTCTCCAAGTGCAAGCCTACACATGTTTTGTTTTTCCCTTGGGAGGCCCAATTTTATAAATCCCCTTCATGACTTATGTGTCCAATTGATTGATAAGGCCTCTAGATCCCATGATTAGTAGGAAATCATCCCGCAAAAATCACCATAAATGTTGTCATTTCATGCCACCCTTTGATGACCCATCATTTATAACTGGTCTGAGAGACCCTACATAGGCCATCTTGCATGAATTCTCCTTGAAGGGTCCTTAAATTGGCTAAGTCATGTTGTTTCAGACTTTCAGGTTTTCACCTATCTCTTTGATGGCATGTCTTCTTCATCGTTCCTACTCCTTAGATCTTCATTCCATTTTACCCTAAGTATTTTGGGTTTCATCCTTTGACCTTACCCTTTAACCCTTATTGTTTACTTTCGGTAAGCCTTAAGACTTACCCCCGATCACCAAAGTTTCGATAATGCCTTTCAATATTTTCATAAGTCTTGACTTGTCAGACTTCAGGGGTTGGTCTTCCCTCTTACCTCTTCCATCTTCTTGCCCTTTTTCCTCTATTAAACTTTGGGTGTCCGCCTTTGACCTTACCTCTTAAGCCTCATTTTTTTCTCCTCACAAGGCATAAGCCTTCCTCTCAATCGTCGACCCCCAAATTCTAGTATTTGGCTTTTGGACATCGAGCTTTCATCTTTTACCTTTCTTCCTTCTCACTTTCACTCCTTCCTTCAAAAATTTGTCTAAGTGTTGAGTTTTCAGACATCGAGCTTCGACCTTTTCCTTTACCTCTTACCTTTCTTCAGCAAGAGGTAACTATTCCCTCCAAACCTCAATCACTCCTTTTGAACTTCACCCTTCGGTCTTCCCTTTTACCCTTTTCATCTTTGTGATAAGGTGTAAGCCTCCTTCCCGACCTCTAAAGCATGAAAAGGGTTGTCTATTCACACTTTGTGGTTCGCTCTTTCTTCTTTCTCCCTTCTTCCATCTTCTAGCATATAGTAAGCGATAAGCTCAAAGCCTAATCACCGACAGTCTGATGCCAAGATGTGCATAAAGTATAAAGCAGGCCTAACGCCCAACCCTGATGAAGGTGCTCTTTTTCATGGCTCCATACCATTTAATGCATAAGAAAATGTTTCCTTTTGGGCCCAATGCCCCAACCTTTCATCGGGTTCGGGTGTTGTTGGGTCACACCATGAATGCTCGATCTAACTTTTGAGTGGCTTGTTTTAATTTTTGGACTTCAAGGATGAAATTTATTTCTCTCCTTGACTTCTACAGGTGGATTTCATGGGTTTCCATGCCCATTTATTGTAGATTGTTGACCTCTTTTTACAGATCCATTCTCTAATCATGATTTTCACGAGATGGCTTCATCCTTTCATGCACAGACTTTATTGATAACCATGGTTAGGGTTAGGATTCAGTTTGTAGTTCTAAGTTATGCCTAATCTATAAAGGCAAGAAAGGTATTCATTTCAAGGTTTCTTCCTTTGACTCCTCTGGGATTTATCTTTGGGAGACTTGCATTTTGCACTCTACAATTGTAAATATTGGTGTGTTGCCTCTACATCAATGAAATCGATCAAGATTTCCTCTTCTCAACTTGTTTATGCTTGTGTAATTTCATTACCTTCATATCTAAGTGTTTTTTCTCTCTTTCCATGCATGCATGTTTGAGTTAAATTGTTTATAGTTGTTATGAGAATCTCACTTTCCTTCCAACACCCTATCAAACCCTAACCTCCATGTTTTCCTTTGGGAATCAACCAAATAGAGATTTGTGTGAGTCCGTTGGTCCCTCTTCAACATTTTATTGTGCAATCTCAGCCAAGAAGAAATGACTTTCCATTTTGGTCTATCACCTCCATTTCCCTTTCACACTTTCCTTCTCCCCTTTTCCCCTATGAGTTTTTAGAGTAGGATAGTGGTAGGTTTTCATGTGTTGGGTTGGACTACCACATTACACTTGGATCAAAAGAGGAATTTGGCCTTCTCTAAAGATTCAACATCATATACACAAAGTTCCCACACCTTGAGGTTTTTTCTATTGTGTCATTGAAATTTTGAACATCATGTTCAACGGGGTGCAATTTCATGTACGATAGTTTCATAATGCAAGACCTCCCTTCTTATTCATCTTACTTCTCATATTATAGTAACTCTTGGCCTGAGAAATTTTTTCTATAGTCAAGGAAATGATGTCTTCATTGGAAGGTCTTCTTAACTATAATTTTTTGTAGAAGAGTCTACATTGTGAACATGAAATTCTTCATTAGAAAAGACTTGTTGATGTTGAAATCTCTCTACATGTCTCTTGTCTTCTATGTCATGTTCAAGGCCACCTTCTTTTTCATAAGAGTAGGCATATTCACTACAAAGCTAGTGTGAGGATAACATATTAATGTTCTAATGTTCCTATTCTATATTTGACCTATTGATACTATCACTACACTTGTCATTGTCTTCATTAGGTTTCATGACTACTAAAGCTACAACACATTGCAATTTTGAGTGGGTCATCTACAAATCCATGCACCAAGGGTTATCATCTACATTATTAACACTTTGAAATTTTAGAGGTTCTAGATTCTCTTTATTTGTTGTTTCATTAGGGTATGGTATAAAAAGTCTCTCATTTTGCCAAGTGGTATTATAAGGTTGATTAAATAGCATATAAATTCTTTTATATTTGCCTTGATTATGCCTTTCATTTTTCACACCCTTCTCATTCTTAGCTACCTTGTAGCTTATCTCCTTTAATGCATGCATTACCTAATCCATTTTATCTTCAATAATAGGAGCCTTACTACTTTGACCTTTATCATTACACAAGATTCCTACATCAGTTAATTTTGGTGTCTTTCAGTGATCTCTTTGATTTCTTTTAATGTTGGAAGCAATCACATAGGCCTCTCTTAATGTGTGTCTATATAATTTCTTTTATTAGGTAAATTTTTATACCATAATAAGGCTATATCATCCAAGGATTGAACAATTAGCTTCATTGGTACATGCTCTTCTTCAATCTCATAGTCATATACTAGCTTATTGAAGGCTTTAAGATGATCTTCCCTAGAAATAGAAAATTTCCCTTGAAAAATCATGAGATTTATCCTAACCTATATAGGAACTAGATTTGGATACCCATATATCCCAAAATAATATATTCTCCTATACCTTTCTAGATTTAAAGGTGGCCTAAAAAGAGCCCAAATTCTATTAAATATGAATCCTACATGGTTCCCTTGTTTGCACTAATATTATACTAAAAGGCATGTTTAGTAGCCACAAACTGTACTTATGTGGTTGAAAAAGAAATCATAGCATTTTTGTTACTCATCCAACTCACTGCAGCTCTAAATAAAAAAAATGCATAACCACTAGTGGACCTTCAGCTATCCAAGTCACCTACCCAGTTTGCATCAACAAAACCCTATATGTCCAATGACTTAACCACATAATCCATACAATTGTAAACTAAATGGTAATAAAAAGTTCCCTAAAAATATCTAAGCACCATTATAACCAAATTCTAATGATCTATACTAGGGTTAGACAAAACCTAATAAAAACACCCCCTACTTGGGCAATATCTAGTCTAGTGTAAACTGTTAGGAAAAGGTGTGTTGTCCACCTTGTATAATGTTATAATGTAATTTAATATTATTTTTAGTGTACTTAAGGGATCTAGGGATGTGTTAATTACATGGGTTTGATATTCTTGGGGCCACTTTATGTGTTATATGTAATATTGAGATAAATATTTAATGTGGGTGCACATTGGAAATACATTTAATGTTGAGAAGACTTAGTACCAAAAAAAAAATGAGGAGGAAATAGTTTTGTAAGATAATGGTATTAGTCACATGGTATATGTAATACCACTTGGTGGTATTGTGCAGAATTATGTCTATAAAAGCAAGCACATGTGTGTAGTTGTCTAAGGTTGGCTATTTTTAGCTAAGGGGCTTGAGGTTAACCATCTCTTATTGGTTGCATATGTGAGGGTTTGAAGGATGGAATGGGATATGTGGTTGCATGATTGTTCACATGGAGTGCATGTAGAGAGATTTAATTTCAAAAGTGTTCATGGAGACTTTGAATATGTGTTGTAATGATTTCATTGTTGAATAATACACGAGTGATAGATGCTTTTGGAGGCTAGTTTTTTCCCTCTTGAGGGTGTTCCCAAGGTATATCTTGTTTCATCTTTGATGGTATTATTATCAACCTAAACATATATCCTTATTGAACCTAGTTTAATAGTTTAGTGAAATATTGGGATGGCCTCAAGGTGTGGGACCTTGTTTTCTAATGCCAAACCTCCAGCTATAGATATGATTCTCTATTTGAGATAACTTTGAAGAGCTAAAACTAATCTTAAATGTACTCTAAAATTTACGAAGGGACCTTTTTTCCCCTCTTGAAGTAGTTTTTTATTCTTAGTTATTATCAAGTATTTATAGGATATTTCATATCATATTCCTCTTTTCTACAAGTTATTTCATTACAAGTGGTATCAAAGCAAGATCTTGACACTGTGAAGGCAAGGCATTTTTTAAATTTTGGAGGTCATTTTAGAAATTTCATATCTTTCAAATATTTAAGAATTTTTTCTAGTTTTTGGAGGGTTTTTCAAGGATATTTTAAGGCATCTACAATCCAAATTTCATAGAAATTGGAGTAGAATTAAGTGATTTATTTCATAATTAGGGTTTCTACCACCTTTTTTTGGAAGCACATCTCTCAAATTTTGGAATATTTTTTCCTCAATTTTGGAGGGTTTTCTAACAACCTATTGAAGAATTTATAGTCAAAAATTTAGATCATTGGAGTAGAATTAAGTGACTTATTTGAAAATAAGGTTTTCCATAAAATTTACTCTCGAGGTTAGAAATAAAATAATTTCTTAGCATTTTTTCTTGAAAAGTGAGATCTAGGCCCTAATAAGTTATAATGAAATTTTCAAATTATTTACATTTTATTTGTATGATTTATTATAAAATTATTTTCCATCACAACTAGGTCTACAACAAGAGGCAAAAAGAAAGTTGCCACACCTGGGAAATCTTCAAATAAGGATGATGTAATAATTAAATATATTACTCTTAATGATGATATTAAAAAGGTTAAGGAAAAAATTTCATCAATGAATGAGGATATTCATTGCCTAAAAAGAGACATATCAAACATACAAAGAATTTTGGGTAGTATAAATATTTTTATACAAAATAAATGAAGATCACACATGTAGGTCTCAAGAAACCAAGGTAGATAATCCAAGCTAGCTAATCTAGATACAAATGCTAATATTCATATGGGATCTAGGAACTTGTTTCCAAAGGTGTCTATGTGTAAGTTTGATGGCAAGGATCCACTAACTTGGATAAATCAAATGGAAAAAATATATTTATGTTCATCAAATCTCAAGTGGAAAAAAGGTGGAAATGACTTCCCTATATCTATAACTATAGCAATGCATTTGGTATTGATGGCTATGTGCTCAATAATAGAAAAAGGGCCTCATGGTCTCATGGTCAATCTTTACAAAGGATTTTCAATCATAGTATAGCAATAGTATGGCCAATAACTTCTTCAGTCAACTAGCTAAACTTCAAAAAATAGGATTAGTCAAGGACTACATTCAACAATTCCAAAATTTATCAATGAGGGTGGATACACTTAAAGAGAGGAAATTGAATGACTTATTTTTGGGGGGTCTCAAGGATCAAATCCAACACAATATGCATATGTTTAGTCCTAACTCTATATTTGAGTCTTTTATATTAGCATGCAAGGCTAAGGAGAAGTCTTTAATTCTTAGAAGGCAAGGGGTTAATGGGATAAGAGAGAAAGGCTTCTCAACACCTTCACTTTGTCCACCTACTAGATTGACACCAAAACAAATTGAGGAGAAGAGAGAAAAAGGTTTATGTTTCAATTATGAAAATTTATAGTTGAGGACATAAATACAGTGAAAAGATATTATTCTATATTGAAGGTCCAAGTGATGAAGAAGAAGATAAACCAATATTATAGGAAAACAAGGAGTCAGATGAGGAATCACAAGATCCCCAACTGATCATATATTTTCATGCACTCTCAAGTTTTAGCACCCCACAAACTCTCAAGGTATTGGGTTTATTAAATAAATACATAGTAACAGTATTGATATACTCAAGAAGCACTCATAACTTCATCAACAAAAATTGGGTACTCATCTAAATTATCTTATATATCCAAAAATATGATTTCAAATTTTGATTGTATATGGGGTTATTATTAGTTATTTTGGGAAATTTAACAACATTAAATTATCCATGGGATATTATCATCTTTACTTCCTAACGTTTTTTATCTCCATGAGTGCAATAGCTAGTTTTTTGGGAGTACAATGGCTTACTAATTTGGGAACAAATTGAGATGAACTTCCAAGAACTATTCATGACATTTCACTCAAAAGGAAAGATAGTGGAGCGAAGAGGATTGTGTGCTAAGTCCTCATAGGTTGTACGCTCTCGTCAAATGCAAGATTTTCTTAAGAAGTTGATGGATTTTTGGCCCAATTATTTTCATTAGAAGCCTATCAATCAAATGATCCTACCCATCTAGATTTACAAGCAATTATAGATTGTCACTCAATGGTTTTTGGAGATATTCCTAAAGGATTGCCGCCTAAGAGGAATCATGATCATTCCATAAAAACAGTTCCAAGGATCCATCCCCCCAACATCAGGCCTTAAAATTATCCATATACATAAAAAAGTGACACTGAAAATATTATTCAAAAGATGTTAGAGGCAAGAATTATCAGGCACAACCAAAGTGCTTATTTACTCCTCATCCATGGTGATGGTATGTAATAAGTATTAACCTTGGTGCATGTGCCCAAACTACAAAGTAATCAACATGTACACCATCAAAGATAAGTTTCATATTCTAGACATTGATGGTTTACTAGAAGAATTGAATGAAGCTATGTTTTATTAAAAACATTTATATTACCCAACATGTTCTGTATGTTTGATTTGTCTTGTATAAAAACATTTATATTACCCAACATTTCTTTAACAAGGCTATTTTTGAATTCATGGGGCTCTACGATGGTATCCCTATCAATACCATAAGAAAATATTTAAAATCAACCTTGACATCAATATTTTGGGAATAAATTTGAGCTCCTTAGTCTAAAGTGCAAAAATATGAAAAAAACAAAATAATAAAGAGAAAAAGTATCCAATAATAAATTCATTTCTATGGTGCCTTGGGCAAGTACCATGATGAAAAAAATTGTAGGCATTATGTGTAAAAATGTTTCCTGTGTATATCTTACACTTGGGGGCAAGCTTTTTCTACCTCTGCAACCCCTCCATCAACTAGTCATTAATATCATCCCCATGCTACCATACCTATCATAATTACTTTTGACCTTGATAAGGAAGTGGAAAAGGCCTTGAAACATGTTTTGGAAATACCTTAATGTGTCCAAGCATAAGTATAACAAATAGCACACAACAAAGTGGGGTGATTCATTCCTATCTGACATAGTCCTTAGAAACCACATCTTATGTCCCCTCCCCATTTCCATCTCCAATCCCATTATTCCATCCATCCAACACCTTCATCCTTGTTAATGTAAAAATCTTTCTCCTTAATGGTTTGAATGTCAACCAATCATGAACATACTACATAGAAAATCTAATATTGATACCAATCCACCATCCTATGTTCCAAATCCATAAAATTTCATGATTGTGATGCCCTACTTAGTATCCAAATCCAATGCATTCAACCACTCCAAAATCCAAAGATCCTAATTATCTATGTAGGAGTTGAGAAAATACAACACCACAAACCCCAAAGATCACCTGCATGCAAATAACCTGTCACAAAAGAAGAGATGGAGACAAACAAGCAAGGGTTCTCTGAAAACTAAAAATGTATATATCAAAGAGAATGAGAGAATGAATTGATATGAAATACAATGGAATCAATCCTTATAAAAAGGAGATCATGCAAAGCCTAATAAAACCCTAATAGGAAAAAACCTAATAGAAGCCCTAATAGGATAACATTTAATAATTAATATAATTATTAAATGTCACTTTATGCAAACTAACTTGAAATATTAAGAAGGGAATAAAGGTAACTTAATCAACATAATTAAGTTAAAACCTTTACTCTAGCAACCCCCCTTAAGATGAGCAACAGTGCAGCTACAAACAAATGCAAGAAAGCAAAGGTAACTACAATGCAAGAAGGCAAACATGGGTCCCGACAACTAGGCCAAATCAGGTACCCAAATACAACCAAATCTCTATAAAATGGAGAAATAGAGAAAACCTCATGGGAAAAAGCTCTACTCCAAAAAGAGATGTAGAAGGCCAAAAAGAAGAACATCACTGAAGCAGAAGAAGCTGCAAACAACTATCGAAAGATGACTGTTATGGTGTTGAAGAACCTCCACTGAAGATAGGATGATCAGGAACAAGAAGACAACAATCTGCATAAGTGCCCATACGACACTACTCGAATCAGATGGCAAACAAAGGCAAACACCTGGAACGAAGATATAGATGGTGCAAGAACCAATAGTCTGAAACACTGATCAACTGAGAATGGAAGATTCCTTCCAAGGCGAAACCAAAGAAGAATTAGCACGAACAATATAATAACCCCCCCATAATGCTGAACTGGGAGAGCCTGATAGATCCATTGAAATGATGTGAAACACCCTATAGTGCATGAAGGAGAAGAAACATCTGAAAGTGTGCAAGATAGCACCTGCAACTAAAAAAGTGGTGTGCAAAACAAAGCACACATACATGAGGTTGGAATCATATGGATCCATGGTCGTCGTGGAAGGACACTCACCGGACAAAGGTGTGATGGAAAACAAAGGCAAACTACACAACCCCCCATGGTATGGATTCAATGTCATCGTGGAGGGATACTCACCGGACAAAAATGTGATGGAAAAACAAAGGCAAACTACACAACCCCTCATGACACTTTATAATATCAGTGCGAGTACAAAATATGGCACAACCTTATGTGCAAAATCCCCAAAAGATGCATGTACAATAGTGTGACACTTTATCTTAGTGCGTTTACATAAAAAATAGCTTACAAATGATGCTCAAAATGTCCTCAAAGGACAAAATGCTGGAAATACATGAAGAACAGTCAAAAAGAAAGCATCCCATGTGAACAAAAAGTTTCCAAGAGCAAATATGTCCAGGTAATCCACTAGAGTGTGAAAACACAAATAACTGAATAAAATATACTTGGAGTAAAATTTGGAAAAATGGCATGGATGAAATTGAAGAGCTCTGAAATATGGTTCCAACGTCGCTGAGATTGCAAAAAAACGGAGAAACTGATCAAAAGTTATGAGGTTGAGACTGAAAATAACCCCTTTGTATTCAACTGGCTTTAGAATGCACCAATGGAAAAAAGAAGTGATGAGACCCACACCACTGGAAAGATGAGAAAACCAGCTTTTCGATGATATCTCGTTTGCCAAAAAACGATATCGTATGCCCAAGTTACGGCCTCCGGAATAAATCAGCTCCAAAGAGGGAAAAAACCAATGTTGGGTTAAATTTGACGGTCATATAGGTGTCGCAGCAAAAATACTGGGTTAAATTTGACGGCCAAACGGCCGTCACCGTAAATGCGCGATTGGGCTTATACAAAAAAAAATGTTTTATATTAAAAAAAAAAAACAATAAAAAAAACATTTGATTTTTTCTAAAAAAAATTATTTTAAAATTTTTTTGGGTGGGGGGGGCACATGGGCCCACCCCCACCATACCCATGCACGCGCAGGTTCACTACGCAGGGTACACTGCACAATTCACTACACAGGTACACTGCGCAGGGTCTCGGGTCCTACCAGAAAAAAAATTTAGCATGCACAAAACAATTCGGCTGTTTTCATTGTTGGAAAAAATTTCTTTTTACAAAAAAAAATGGACGAAAATTAAAAGTTCCGAAAAAAATTTACCAGAAATTTTTACGGATCCACGCACAGACGATGGTCGTACGGTTGTATTTTTAAAAAAATTGTCTTAAATTTTGACTTCGTCCAAAATGGACAAATGAACAATCGATTTAGGGGTTTTGGACCACTGCAGACGCAATGGCGATGTTCGTTTGAGCTAAAAATGCTTCAAAATTTCAGGTATGCCCTAGATCAAGAAAACACACTCTAAACCCTTGAAACTCCAAAAATCTTCAAAACAAGAACAGGAGCCCAAAGATCTTTGCAAGAAAATAACCTGTTACAAGGAGAAGCAACAAAAGAAATGCTCAAGAATGTGGAGCAATGTATTCACCTGAAAATGTAAAATGAATAATGATACAAAAGATAGTTTTCAACCATATATAGATGAAAACCCTAAAAAGGAAAACCCTAGACTTGCACAATAATAATTTATAAAGTAATTAATTATTATGCACCTAATGTTAGCTTAAGTGAAAAGAGGTAAAAGGGAACTTTACGTAATTAAACAAATATTGTTTAATTAATAAAGTAAATACCCAATTACTCTAACACCCCCTCTTAAGCTAGACTTAGGGAGAAGCTAAAACCTAGAAGAAGCTACTGAAAGCAAAAGCAATGGGTCCCGACAACAAGGCCAGATTAGGTACCCATGTACAAAATCAATGCAAACTAAATGAAATGGGGTAAAGGAGAAAACCTAGTGGGAACAAAACTCCTCCCCAAAATAGAATGCAAGGAAGGAATGCAATGCACTAATGAAAGAAGGATAGGGGGTGGATAACATGATACCCCCCATAGACAACTTCTATCATATAAGTACATGTACAATGGTCTCAAGAGGAGAGATAGAAAGAGAGAAGAAGACCCCCCCACAATGAAGAAACTCCTGTCACAATGGTAGATGTCTGATGTAGAATCCAAAAGGAGATCTTGAAGCGACAAATGATATTCCTCTCCTTGAGAAGAAACGGATCCAAAGGACAATGTCAAAGAAACCCTATGAAGAAGGATGAACCAATCTGTCTCAAGATGTGTGCCATGATAGGATGCTAAAGAATCTCACTGTCTGAACGGAAACAAATAATGCTAAATCCAAACTGATGTGGAGCATACTGAAATGCAACCTCTGAATGCACGGATAATGGTGGGCGAATAGTAATAACCTGACTGTCAAGGTAGAGGAGATGAATGTCCTTAAAATAATCCTCCAAATCTGCAATATAGGACTCAACAAACAAGAAAGATATGTTTGCAACATAAGAGTCCAAAGTAGCTATGTCTGGAAGATGTATGATTCCCTACTGCACTGAATCAAAAACAACAAGAGATGATGATGAAGTCTCAGTCTGAAGAATAGGAACTGTGAGACAAACCTCTGATCCATCGGAACAAGTAAGGGTGTGTAAATACTCAAGCTCCTCTAAAGTATCATGATCAAATGGTGTATTCTCTCTCCAAGCAATGGGTAAAAGACAATCTGAAGCAGGATCCTCTGGGAATGGAGATAGAATAGGGTCTCCATAGATCTCCCAAAGACGTGTCCAAAGTGGGTGAGGACAATCAATGTCTGATATAAGCAGCACAGTGTCATGATCAACACTAGACAATATAAGTCCTACTATGTGATTTCTAATAATATCCCATGCTAATCTAGCCTCTAAAGTTGTTGGTTCAGGTATGAGATCATACAAATAAGGAAAAATATTAAGCCACCTACAATGTGTAAGTATACCCTTTTCCCATGACTCATAATTACCCCGTTCCAGAAGAACAACTGAAGGGTGAGTAGAAAAACCCATGATAACTCTTCAAATGAAAAATTTAGAGACTAATGATCTCAGCAATGATAAAGCATATCAACATAACCCATCCAACGCAAACAAAGCCCATGTAGGAGCAAAGTGTAAAAACACACAAAGCTGAATAAAAAATACCTAGTAAATATTCTGATAAAATAGGCTATAAATCTGGAAAGATCACTGTAATACCTTTCCAACGCCTATTTGTTTGCGAAAAAATGAAGTTCAGATGCAAAAGATACGCCCCTTGGAGTGAAAAAACCAAGTTCTGACTTTGACTGGCAAAAAAGACTGCAAAACTGCAAAAAAAAAAAAAATTACCAATGCTACTGGAACGACGCCGAAACTAGCTTTCTGGTGATATCTCGTTTTCGAAAATCCGAAAAACAATGCCCACTTTACGCCCGATTTTGTGAGAGAGCATAAAATGCCTGATTAGACCCCTTTAGGCTCCTAGGAGCTAAAAAAAATGGCCCCTGGTCGCCTGGGCGGACCAGGGGGCTAGGGCGGTAGACCCGCAGTCACCCATGTGACCGGGCGGTGGTAAAAGGTTTCCCTCCGGGAGGTCTGACCTGGCCCGGGCGCGAAGGTGGCAGGGGGATCAATGGGCAGCAAACAATCGGAGTCCTTCGGTTGGCTGTACGTAGGCGCAGACCTCAAATGGGAGTTTACGAGTCTGTTGGTGACGGGCTGAGAACGGCGGCCGAGCGGGTGCGCCTGAGTGGAGCGCAGGATGGCTACGGACATAAATGAAAAATTTAACAGTTTATGGAAAAATAAATAAAACCTTTAGGTTTTTTATTTTTTTAATTTTTTTGCGATTTTTTTGCTGAGGGGGCCTTACGGCCAAACCCTGAAATTTTTTTTGCATCCTTGGTTAACTGTAACCAAAATCGACGATTTGACAATCGATTTAGGGGTTTTTGGGCACTACGAATCCAATGGCACTATCTGTTTGGGCCCAAAGTGAACCTAAAATTTTGAGTATGCTAAATCCACAAGAAGAAACCTTAGAACCCTAGATTTGCTTCCAATGCAAAAATCTCAAAACAAGAACAAGCAGCTGCAAATTTGAAGCTCTGATACCATGTAGGAGTTGAGAAAATACAACACCACAAACCCCAAAGATCACCTACATGCAAATAACCTGTCACAAAAGAAGAGATGGAGACAAACAAGCAAGGGTTCTCTGAAAACTAAAAATGTATATATTAGAGAGAATGAGAGAATGAATTGATATGAAATACAATGGGATCAATCCTTATAAAAAGGAGATCATGCAAACCCTAATAGGAAAAACCCTCATAGAAGCCCTAATAGGATAACATTTAATAATTAATATAATTATTAAATGTCACTTTATGCAAACTAACGTGAAATCTTAAAAAGGGAATAAAGGTAACTTAATCAACATAATTAAGTTAAAACCTTTACTTTAACAATCTAAACACACTAGTAGCAACCTAGAAAAATGTTTAAATATAGCCAAGTAGCCCAATGCATCTCTGAAAACATCCATGAGGTGTTTCCATAGTCTAGTTGAGATCCAAACCTTGTTCAATTTTTCATGATTGCACTAATGATATATCACTCCCAGTCCTTGTGTTGTTCTCAAAATATACAATTCTCACATCAACAATGCTATCATCATCATCAAATCAATAAATCATTGGCTTTCAACATAATTATGGGAAAATCTTATGTCTTTTCTTTTCCTCATTTATGCATGTTTTCTTGCTCACTTGTGTGTGTTTCTTTAGTGGATTGCATTTATAAAAATACTTAGGGCACCTATGATCAGTGTCTTCATGATCTTCCATAATATGGTGTAGTAAGTTGTATGCTTACTTGGATATTAGTCCCTCACACATAGGACACATCATCACCATACCTCATGCATAACATCAAATGCCTCACCATATTTTATAATATACATGCATCCAATTTCCATCACATCACCTCGTCATAACAATTCATCATCATTTTATCCTTACTATCATTATTCTTATGCTCGTGTCATATCAATTCAATCATTTCTTCACTTCCTTGCATCCCAACCCTTATGCATCTATCCATCTTCCTCCCCCTTATATCTCTTCAAGCCCCTCTCATCCATTCATTGTCCCTACAAACCTAGTTCTCCTTTCAAGAGACCAATTGAGTAAATCAACCTACCTAATTGCTCAAGGGGGCATCCCTAACCCACTTTCTAACATCATTTCCTTTAAAAAAATGGGGAATCATACTACCATTTCTATCACACTAAGCATTTATATTTATCTTCTTTGTAATAGAATAGATTCTTTTAGTTACAAAACTATCTCAAATAGGGGCAAACTATAGACATAAAAAATGCATTCCCACATTTCCACCACCATCACACCAAATATATTGCACATGTTCGCTTCTAACAATAATTAGCTTTGATTGTTCTTCTAACATTAATTAAATAAGTCCTAGCTATTTAATTAACCAATCTAACCTTTCTTTCGATGTTAAATAAATGAATTAACTTTATTTATGTAATTAATTTGACCAATTCAGTATTTCTTCTAATGTTTCAACCTTGATTGAATAAATCACATTTATTTAATTAAATCAATAATTTCTCTAAAAATTTCTCATAAATTAAATATATACTCAATAGTTATTTATTTCTTTAAAATCCCCATAATCATTAGTTGAATTAAAAGTTTAAGTTGTCACCCTCCATCAAGATTGAATTAAATCTCCAACTTTCATCCCTCATCAGTCATTGCCTTAATCATGTGTGCCAAGTCACATATTACTACTTCTCATTCTCCCCTACATATGGATCAACCCCATCACTCCATTTCACAATATCTAATCTCATCCATCCATCAAACCTATCAAAAATCTATAAATTGACCAATCCATAAATCATTGTAAAGAAGAAGAATTGGATGCAACAAATTAATTCTGAAAATTTGGGCAAGTACATTCAACTTCAACAATAAACCAATCACTTTGAGCACAACACTTACATCAATAAAAGTTTGTATGGTAAGATTTTTTTTTTTTCATTTTTACATGTCTTTTTCTCTATTGGAGGATTATGCTAGGTATAGGGTAGGATTATTTTTTTATGCTTGTTTCCCATTGTTTTCCTATATATGTTCACACTACCTACATGAGAAATGGAAATATTCATATAGGTATTCAATGAAAATATTGAAAGGATGTAAAGAGAAATTAAAGGTAGCCTATGTTATAGCCCAAGGTGTCTTTGATGAAATGCAAAATTTTATCAATAGATTAGGTATTAGCTCGTTTATGATAATCATGCTCTTAACTTGTCACAAGTTTTGAAACAAATTTGAAGAGACAATAAAAATTGAGTCTCCCAAACAGGCAAATTTTGATGTAGCTTCAATCAACTAACTCATGAGAATGAAAACCTCTTATGAGGAATTCAAATAGATGGTTCAACAAAACAAATGCATAAGAAGCTACTAGAAATTTCCACTAGGGTCAATATCAATTTCATAAATTCAAATGGTCTAGATCTTAATCATGTCAAGGTAATGTTAGACAACTTTTCTCCATACTTACAAGAGAAATCCTTGAAAAATGAAAAGGATGGCTAGAGAATGTGCACAAATGGCATGCCATCCATTTGTATGTCAAATTTTGAATTGGATGTAATGTAAAATCAGAATTCAAAAGTGTAAGTCAAGTGACTTTTGGATTTATTTTGTAACTTTATCTCATGTAGTTTTTGGGAGGTAAAGCATTTTAAATTCCCCTACCCATTAAACCCATAAACATGTAATTAAAACTATTTCAAAGGGTTGGAAGCATTTGTAATCAATACAATATAATTTTGTTATTCCACCTTTAATCTTTCTTTCATTGTTACGGTTTTCCAACCTCTAAGCATGTTATCTCTTTGTGCACTTAATTCATGGATTTTGATGAATTTAAAAAGCTAAAAGGATAGAATATATTTTAGCACCTTTGACTATGGAGGTCATTTCTTCATTTTATAACATGAGATGGGTGATTAATTTTGTAACTTTCATAGTATCTTTTTTTTTTAAGATCACACCATCTTGTGTACTAGTTGCAATATTTGGGGTCATGCCAAGACAATTTTGAATTTGAATTCATTTATTTGATGAATAGTGTATGGAGTTTGGGAATAACAAGCTTAGGATTCCAAACCATTCTCTTTTCACCCTTCTTTTTGCACTTTTTTATACCACTATTATAGGAGGTTTATTTGTTGCAATTTTTTCTTATATTTTCTACTTTTAGTCTTAAAGTCTTATGGTGTACAAAAGTGATAATCTATGATCATCTTGGTTTTTAAATTTTATCTAAACTTGCTACATTGAAGCACATAATATTTTACAAATTGTTGTAAAAGCTAATCATGTTAGGATTTCATAAAGTGGTAAAAGATAAATTTTCATGTAAGAAAATGCAAATGTGTTTTTGAATTCCATGTTGTATGATTCTAATTGTAAAATCATTATTTTCACAAGGATTTAAATTGGGTTTTATTCACTTTAATGTTAAAATTACTAGTAGAATATTTTAAAAAATTATGCATTTGAAGTAAATTCATGTGCATGAATTTACATTTGATTAAAACTGGTTATAGGTTGCACATGATTGATTCCATCATGTTGTATCTGAAGAAAACACATACATGCTTATACTAATAGGGGGTGAATCGGTATAAGACCAACTTTTTCAATTTATAACTTTGGAAATCATAAAGCAATAATCAAAGTATCCACACAAGCAAGATCTAACAATAGAGAACACAAGATGCACACACAATTTTACATGGAAAACTTTGTGGGAGAAAACCATGATTTAAAATATTACTTTTATAAGAAACTTCTTACAAATTTATAGGCACCAACCCACAAGAGACACCAATCCCCTCCACTGAGCACCAATTCAACAAGAGACTCCAATCTCTTCAACATGAGGCTCCAACCTCAAGATCTCCCAAATAGGAGGCTCAAACCTCCACAAGAATCATATGAATAATTTTGATTTTCCACTCCTTGAATCTTCCCTGATGTCTTCTCACAAATATAAAATATAGTCTTCACAATGTTGGAAATAATGTCTTCTCAAATCACCAATGATGTCTTTAGGAGTTTTGACAATAATGTCTTCATCAAATCTGCAATAATGTTTCATAAGATATGCTCAATAAATTGTCATGATCTCACTTATATCACTTTCTCTCCTCTCTCGAATTCGCTACTATAAAATCTACTCAAATATACCTTGCAGGACTACTTGAATATCCTTTTATTTTTGCTCTTCATACAAACAAGTATTCCTTAAAAATTTTATGTTTTTGCCTCACTTCCAACCTTTTATTTATACCTCCAAGATGAATCTTCACCCAAGGGAGGAAACTCCCCAATGGGGTCGACCATGCATCAAAATAAATTTTATTAAATTTAAATTCATTTGCCCAAGGTTAGGCGTATCCTTTTGGGGGGGTCGTCCCTCTTTGGGAGCCCCAAATTTTTTATAAAATTTAGGGTGGCATATATGAGGGGGTCATCCCATATTTCTAACTTTATTTTGCAATTAAAAACTCTTCTAAGGGATATATGATATGGCTCATACCATGTAGACAATTCACCATTATTTTGTAAAAATCATTTAAACCATTACGAAGCCCTTTGACATCAATGACAAAAAAATTCCGAAAATATCCCCCTTTTTCATTGGTGGCAACCCTATAAAGGAATAATCTTGAAAAGCAACAAGATCATACTTCTCCCCTTGACTGATTTGTTCCCCCTGACCCTACTCCTCCCCCTTTGACATCAACATAAAAGGGTATATGGGGCTAATTTAATAAGACAATGAATAGATCACCTTGAACGCATGCTTCACTTGAAGAACTTAGTGAATGGATGAGAGTGACATCACTCCCAATTTCTCCCTTGGTTACTCAAAAGTCTCGTTTGTAAGAGGCTTCATGAAAATATCTACAATCTGGTCCTTTGTAGCAACATACTTCAACTTTATTTGTTTCTCAAGTACTTGCTCCCTTAAGAAATGATACTTAATTGGAATATGCTTTGTCTTGGAGTGCATAAATGGATTCTTTGATATATTGATGACACTCATATTATCATAGAGTATGAGAATGGGATGCTCATACTCAACCTTAACATCTTGCAACGTATGTTTCATCCATAAAACTTGTGGACATTTGGCAAAAAAATGACCTATATTACCACAATTAAAGCATTTAAGAGTATACTTACCTTTTTGCTTGATAGTTCTTTTATTGAATTTCTTCACAAAGTTAGCCTCTTCCTCATCACTTGAACTTTTACTTCATACGAGTCATATAAGAAGCCGGACAAAGTTTCCTCCCAGCGACACTAACTGATAATACTGAGAAACAAGTGACAACCATTAATTACAACCATAGTTTATTTGAATGACTCATAGCAGGGAAATGCCTCTGGAAAATGTATAAGTCCCAAACACTAAGGCACAACAAATAAAGCCAAGAGGCTCCATGTAGCTCATTCACAACTATTGTAATTAAGCTACAAAATAGTTCATCAACCAACAATAGATCCCACTATACAAGAAACAATGAAGCACAAAATAGAAATGCACTATAGTGGGCACACAAAGAATAAAATTCTCAATCACAATCAAACAAATTGAATCAATAAATGGAAGGCATCAAACGCTACAATTAGATGACAATCCTTCACAATGACATACAAAGCCAGAATTACATAAATGTATTAATAGCGATGATTAAAATATAAATTCCCACCAATAGCAACGACCAAGAATAATGTGGAATCTAATTAGAGAACTCTCGAATGATAGTGTGATTCATTCCAGTCATGTGTCTAAGACCATTATGGAATCACTTCTCTACTACTGCTTGACATGTTTTCCTTGATGTTGTGTAAACTCTGAGAGTGATACCCCTCAATATGGTGATCTCATATGAAGGGAAAGCTCGTCTCCCAAAAAATATAGGTGCATTGGATATTGGATTAATGTATCGTGTTTCCCAGAAGCATGTGTTGGGGATTAATGATATGACTTTAAAATGGTTTACAAAATACTTGTACTTAACCTTAATCATAGATTTTCCCGATCAAAAAACAAAATTGTGTAGTTATGTTCTTTAACCATTGAAATTGCATAATTAGATTCACTTAACTTGTTACACAACTTGATGACTTTAATTAATTATTTCAATTTCATAATCAAAACTCAAAGAAGGAATTAAAGCTGAAAATAATGAGAGAATAGAGAGACGATAAAAAAATTGTTAGCAAAGTTCACCCATATGTTCGGGCTACCTCTCTAAGTCCACTTCTCAATGTAGGACCGCTTTATTAATGATGCCAAGCTTTAATTGCCTTTGTACATCATCCAAATTGTCAGCCTCCTACAATGATTTTAATAACTAAGTCTTTACAGCCGTGATTTAGAGATTGGACATCTAACCTGAATAGCCATTTTAACCATCGTGAAGGTGCATTTAAATTGTCAATCCAGGGACGTGAACTTGAAATGGGTCAGCGCAGTATGTGCACTAGGAACTTCAAAGTAGTCATCTTCATTCTACAGCTAAGAAAGATTCAATACTAAAAGTAAATTACATGGAAATGAACAAAGTAAATGTTGAACATCACTCTATAATTAAACTAAGATAAACATGCATGAAAAAAATTAAAATTTGAAGAACAAATAGGAAACTACTCTGTCCACTTTGGCTATAGGAAGAGTCATAGAATGAAATTTTAGTGGTTGCAGGAATAGTCAGTGCCAAATTTTTAACTAAGTACTAAATAAAAACTAATAGCTAATCTAGCTAAACTAAAGGACGGATTACTCACCAAGTGGGCTCCCTTGGATGAGTATCCTCTAAAACTAATATAAACTCAAATGTTCAACTCAGAACTTCATCTTATTATTGGGAAATGCAAATATAAAAGAGTAGCATGTTTAGAAATGCTAGTATACTATCAAATTGTACAACATCAATAACTCAACAACTCGGAAACCTCCTGAAGAAGGAAGATCTGAACCTTATTTATGCTACCAACTAAACAAGGCAGTCAACTCCCACTAACTGAGAGGACACCATTTAGGGAAAACAAAGAAAAGAATGGAAAGGTGGTTACAGACGTGGGGAATCCAGTTAGACATGCATGTCCAAACATAAACTCAACACTGCAGTAACTCTTGCAACTACTCAACATCATGAAAGACCAATATAAGGTAGTTACATGCAGCTGACATGGGGAATCTCTTGTCATCATCCTTCATTTGATCCTTGAATGATTCCTCTACATGACTAGTTAGTGGTTACATTTCTCAATTTAGTATCCTCAAGTATGTCTACATGGCAATGTTAGTACACATAATAATTTCACATCTATAACCACCTTAAAGAACATTCATTAACCACATGCAAAATTAATATAGATAGTCCACATAATAGGCTAATGCCATTAAAACTAGCAAAAATGGAATTTGTGAACCCCTAAACCTGCAAATGCACAAAAAAGCCAAAAATTGTTAGTGTTAGTTCAAGAATGCATGCAAACAATGAGGGATTCCCCATAAAAATCCATTTATTCAAACTTAACTAAGAAATGAAGAACACAAGTAAAGTTCAAAAGAAACTCTATCTTAATTAAGCTAATAACATGATGATTCCATGGGGGAATTGGTGCCAATGGATTGTTGCAATTGGCCCTTTCCCAATTCCTAAATGCTTGATTGAATGATAGAAATGGTCAAATCTCCAAAGAGATTTGAGCATAACCTTGTTACAAAATCTCAAATATGGTGGATGATTGGATGAAATTGGCAAAATTAGTTCTCAATTGTAGAGAGTAACTTTGCATATGAGTTGTGGATGAAGATTGAGAAGAAGAGTCTCCAATTTATAGATTTCAAAGATTGGAAGAAGAGTGAATTTGAGCAATGTGGGATCATTCAACATCCAATGGCCAAGTGCCACTTGTCAAGATGTGAATGGTTGATGGTTGTGCACATTTTGATCAATGTGCATGATAAATGCCATAAGATTCAAATTTGAATTTGAAAGTTGTCAAGTTTAGAGGGAAGGGAAATGGAGTTAATGTCACTTGGCTCAAGGCTAAGGACATGTAAGAGGCATTAAATGCCTTGTTGGAAGTACCCATTGAATTTGAATTCAAATTAAGGGAATATTCCCTTTTGATGCTTTGTGAGGGAAAATAGAATAATTAATAAATCAAATTATTTGATTTATTGTGCAATTTGCATTCTCTAGAAGATTTTAGTGAAAGGGATTAAGTTAATCATGGTTTTGATTAATTTAATGAAGAATTAGATGATGTGACAATTTAGACTTAAATTTATGAATTGATTTAAACCAAATTGAGAGGAAGGGTTTAATTAAATAAATGATTTTGATTTATTTAACTAAGGAGGAATATGTTAGATTAAATCCAATAAGGTTTTAATTTATTTAATTTAATAAGAGGACTTTAGAGAATTTAATCAAATAAAAATATTTATTTAATTAAACAGAGATGTAAGGTCAATTAAATTAAATTGATTAATTTAATTACTGAAAGAGGAAGACTTAATCAAATAAACAATGATTTATTAAATTAAGAGATGAAATGCTGAGAGTATGATTTAGGAGGAAATGTCGTTAGTAATCTAGATCAAATGTGCCAGATCGAGAATGTACATTTTTCATGTCTACAGAATTAAACCCAATGTCTATGGTTTGAGGGAAACTCTATAAAAATATCAACATTTAATATCAAAGTCCATGTCAACTTCAATAAATAAACTATAGATTCTACCCAAATTTGGACCAAAAACTAGGCTCATCACTCCCCCAAACCTAACATTTTGTTGGTCCTCTAGCGAGGGAAAAGTTGTTTTTTCTACCTGGTCAAAGCTTTAAAATTTGCAATTGATAACTGTCCAATATCAGCGTTTGTTGAGCTTGAGTCAAGGTCCTAGTAGAATCCTCCCAATCTGTCAAGTCTTCTCCATCTTTGATTTTCTTCACCAATGTCATAGCGGTAGAATCTGAAATTTGGAATAGACCACATGAGGATAGGTGGCTGAAAAGTGAAGGGAAGCCACTCTCGGCCCTTTGTTCTCCCAAGCTGAATGTACATTTCAGTCCTTTTTATTGTTGCAACATAGTTTTGGATGGAATGAGGTTCAACCTGTTTCAGCTCATTAGTTAAAGTGTTCCATCTCTCTGATAGATATCCTTTCATGGAGTCCTCTTTAGTTATCGTCTTTACCTCATATTCACTGTAAACTACCTCAATCTAAGGCATAATTATGTTACCATAACTAGGACTGAAAATAATTTTGTTCCATTCTCTGTAAATATCCTTGGGGTTTCCTAATTCAACTCTAATGGCAAAGGGGATATTGGATTCCCTCTTCCTATAAGCATTATATTGCTCTCCCTAGCTAATCTCATTTTGCACCCAAGACATGAATGCTCTCAGTTGGATATCTCCAACATACAGCAGCGGGTTCTAGTCTTGGTCTTGAGTTACAACAAAATTATGTAAATAAAACTCACATAACAAATTCTTCATTTCAAGGGAGGCAATCCTATAAGAATTGAAAAATTCAATGGGAGTCTCAATTGAGGGATTCAAACCTGGGATATTTCTTGACAGTTTAAAAGAGATATTTTTCTTTCAAGTGCAGAGCATAAACTCTTGGAGGGATTCTGCATTCTAAAATCTATGGCGCCAAGGTTGCAATGTTGCCCACCCTCTCCTTTAGAGAGGCAATCTCCTCATTCGTTTCTTCAATATTTTCATCCCTCTTGAATTTCCTTTTTCAATCTTCGCTTTTCCTTTTTCCATTCTTCCTCTTGCCTTTGTATCTATCTCTATAAATTCAAAATTGTTCTATGTACTGAAAAATTAGGAGGGTTATGAATTCCTACCAAGATTTTTGTCAATGGTTGCTCCCAATTTAGTACCATTTGCATAGATTGAGGATGTCCTACTGGCTCAAACTGCAGAGGTAACTTTTCTTCTCCCACTTCTTGTTGCATGGCCTCTTGTTCTAGTTCTTGTAGTTGTTGCAAGAAATCCTAATCTAATTCTTGGTCTTGTTGCAGGAACTTCAAATTTTCTTCATGCTCTCGAATTTCAACTTCCTCTACAAGGGCAGCAAGATCCACCAGGGTCACTTTTGTTGTCTCTTCGAATAAATTCTTTTCTTTAAAATTTTCCTACCCCATTGGGGATTTTGTGCTCTTATGTGATGTCCTTCCACACTTAGGGTTTTCCCACAAAGGCATATTAACAACTGGTTTTGATTTCTTAAGAGGGATCTCACATTTTCCTTTGACTGTAGGATGAATAGTGTCAGCCTTTCTCTTCTTTGGACTTGGCACCTCTCTTTCCACAGGTTGTGTTTTGGCTTTTTCTTTTCCTGCCTCTGGCTCCTTCTTTTGTGCCTTAGTTTTCACTAGGGTTTCAAGTGGAACATCATCATCACAATCCGATGGAGAACTCTTTTTTTCAAAGTGTTATATTTCAGAGGAACTAATGTCTATGGTCCCTTTTGCTGCAAGAGGATTCATACTAGAGCCACCACCGAAGGTTGAAGCATCAGGGGTGGCTTCAGCCATTCTTAGTCTCCTTCTAGACCTATGTGGTTAAGGTAAAGCCCTAGATTGTAGCTGCTCAGGTCTAAATTGATCAACATATATGAAGTCCTTCTAGGTCATTTCGGGTGCTACATCATGCCGAGATTTTTCAACCAACAATTTAATGAGGCAATGGTGTGAGACAGAATTGTCCCTACATTTTTGAGTTTCATTTGCCATGATGGAGAGAAGCTTGTACAAGACGTTTGGCACATTCATCCTTCTCCTATGCCTTATGTGACTCAAAAGTTTGAAATGTATTGAATGTAGGTTTGACAATCAACCTTCACAAGTGATGTACCTGATAATGTGGATGGCTACCTGCTCCCATGGCTCGGGCAGAGAGTTTATTTTGGCACCCTGCTTGTCTATACTGATTGGAGGGTCACCATGTATTGTGAATATGTCCCTTGCTAACCTGGCGTCTCTAGAAACAGGGTAATGCTCGCCGTCAGCAGGTAACCCTGTAACTTATGAATTTCTTTTCTCAGTTGCCACAATCTCTAGCCCTTTTATTATGGTTTTTCCTTATGAAAATGTCTCGGCGAACTCTAGTGCAATGCCTTCATCAAAACCGTCCAGCTTTAGGAAGTAGTCCAACTAGCCACAGTTTCTAAATTCAGGTAGGCACTGTGCATCCTACAATAAGGCATCATGAACTAAGGGCTCATTTCAAATTAGTCCACCTCCCATTGTCTACAATCAATTGTCACTCTGCAAAATTCCCTTCCTGTAATTCTTGTCTGAAAACAAATTCCTTTCTGCAACACTTGTTAGCTAAATTGTCCTGCACCAATGTCGACTGAATTTTCCTTCTCTTTTTTTTTACCTTTTACCACTTGCAATTCGAGATTATGATGGGGTCAATAATGGAAAAGAAGGGGTGATAAAAGGGAGTTATGATGAAAATAAATGGTGGTGACAATTTAGTGTCACATCACAGATGTGAGTCGTCCTTCACTTCAAATTTTAAATCGGCTCAACTAGATTTAATGATGCAGACAAGTCATGGACTAACATGTGGGCAATGTACCTACATCTTTCCTCCCCCCCCACCCGTCCCAACCTAAATTTGGAAATGTGTCCACACATGTGAGATGGCAATAGTGATTTGATAAGGAGGTATGAAAATTATGTGAATGTCCATACTAATCGTACAACGATTAAATGAATGCACTAAAAAGATAATTAAGAGAGCAATTAATGTGCACATACTTGAATGTGTGGAGGATACGTTGCAAAGATCATGGAGTAAGTATTGCTCACCTTTTTAGGAAATAAATTGAGCAATCAATGATGATGAAGTGGAATGATGTGATGGAAGAGAGAGAAAGGTGGTGAAAAATGGGTGGATGGGTGAAGAAATGGACTTCTACAAAAGTAGAAGTCTTTATTATGACAAGTATGTACCTTAATTAGCCAGAAGGAGGGACACTAGGTCCACTTCCTTCGGCTATAGGAAGCTCAGGTGCTGCAGGTTGGATGAATTGTTGCAGGAACTCTTCTTTGAAAGCTGGCTTGTGATATAATTTGAGACGACCATTGACTAGTAACTTGAATCTAATAAGGTCAATGGTGGTGAGTTGAACAGCTCCATTGGGAAAGACCTCAGCAACTTCATAAGTTCCTAGCCACCTTTTCTGCAATTTTTTTGTATTGTCTTGATATCGTGAGTCATAAAGCAATGCCCAGTCTCCTGGCTGAAATTTCTTCTCTTTGATAAATTTGTCATGCCATTTGATTCTTTGATTCTGCACGACCTTAGTGTGGTGCAAGGTTGTCTTCCTCATCTCATCTAAAGCATTCAACTGCATTATTCTTTCTTTTTGTGCCTCAGAAATATTCATCCCTAAGTCTACAACAGTTTTAAGAGTCTTGTGCTCGAATTCAATGGGCATCATAGTTGTCTTCCCATATAGTAGCTCAAATGGAGTGAAGCTTGTAGTAGTTTTTCAGGTGGTTCTGTAGGCCCAAACTGTTCTGATAATCTATTTAACCAATCCTTTCTGTGAATAGCCACTTTTTGGGTTAGAATGGCTTCAATTTGTCTGTTGGTCACCTCAACTTGTCCATTGGCCTAAGGCTAATAAGAAGTAGAATTTATGTTCCTTATGTTATATTCATTGCCTAGTGTTGTAACAAGTGTTGAGGTAAACTGAGCTCCTTGATCAGTTACTATTTCTCTTGGGACTCCATATCGTGTGGAAATTTATTCATAAAGAAATTATGCTACCTTGTTATCTCTTGCATGCTTCATGGCCTTGACTTCTACCCATTTAGTTACATAATCAATGCATACCAAGATATAAGACTTATCATTTGATGGGGGATCAATGGGTCCCACAAAATCTAATCCCCACTTGTCAAAGGGAGTGACTACTACTTGGGGATAGAGTGACATCCCATCTGATTTGGTTGGCCGACCCATTCTTTTGCACCTATAACATTTCCTTGTATATCTTCTTGCATCCTTGTGGAGTGTAGGAAAATAGTATCATGTGTTCAAAATCTTCATTGTTGTCCTTTTGGCTACAAAATTCCCCCCACATGGTTCATCATGACATGCATACAAAATTTCATATGTCTCATCTTCCCTCACACATCTTCTCATAACATGATCTGGTCTAGTATAAAACAAGCATCCAACAATCCATGTAAAAGGAAAAGATTTTTCAATGATCACTCTTCTCTCTTTTGGAGAGAAGTGAGGAGGAACTCTCCCTGTCACTAGGTAATTAGCTATGTCAGCATACCAAGGTGCATGCACACTAATGGAAAATAGATGCTCATTAGGAAAGGAGTCATCTATGGCTTGATTGTCTTTTGATGTGGTCAGTATTGAAAGAAAATCTGCAACAACATTGGCCTTCCCTAGTTTTTCCACAATGGTTATGTCAAACTCCTGCATCAACAATAACCATCTAACTAACCTTACTGAGATCAGTGGTATCTTCATGATTTTAATAACTAAGTCTTTACAGCCGTGATTCTGAGATTGGACATCTAACCTAAATAGCCATTTTAACCATCATGAAGGTGCATTTAAATTGTCAACCCAGGGATGTGAACTTGAAATGGGTCAGCACAGTATGTGCATTAGGAACTTCAAAGTAGTCATCTTCATTCTAAAGCTAAGAAAGATTCAATACTGAAATTAAATTGCGTGGAAACGAACAAAGTAAATGTTGAACATCACTCAATAATTAAACTAAGTTGAACATGCATGACAGGAATAAAAATTTGAAAAACAAACAAGAAACTACTCTATCTACTTTGGCTGCAGGAACAGTCACAGAATAGAATTCTAGTGGTTGTAGGAACAGTCACAAAATGGAATTCTAGTGGCTGTAGGAACAATTAGTGCCAGATTCTTAACTAAGTACTAAACAGAAACTAATAACTAATCTATCTAAACTAAATGACAAGTTACTCACCAAGTGGACCCCCTTGGATGAGTATCCTCTAAAAAGAATATAAACTCAAATGCTCAACTCAGAACTTCATCTTATGCATTGGGAATTCAAATACAAAAGAGTAGCATGTCTGGAAATTCTAGTATACTATCAGATCGTACACCATCAATATCTCAGCAACTCGGCAACCTCATGAAGAAGGAATATTCAAACCTTGTTTATGCTACCAACTAAACAAGGCAATCAATTCCCACTAACTGAGAGGACACCATTTAGGGCAAACAAAGAAAAGAATGGAAGGGTGGTTACACACGCAGGGAATCCGATCAGACATGCATGTCCAAACGCAGACTCAATGCTGCAGTAAAGCCTGCAACTGCTCAACATCATGAAATACCAAAATAAGGTGGTTACATGCATCTGACATGGGGAATCTCCTATCGTCGTCCTTCAGTTGACCCTCGAACAATTCCTCTGCATGACCAACTAGCGGCTGCATTTCTCAATTTAGTATCCTCAAGTATGTCTGCATGGAAATGTTAGTATGCATAATAATTGCACATCTATAACCACCTTAAATAAAATTCATTAACCACATGCAAAATTAATATAGATAGTCCACATAATAGGCTAATGTCATTAAAACTGGTAGAAATGGAATTAAACCCAATGTCTATGGTTTGAGTGAAACTCTATAAAAATATCAACATTTAATATCAAAGTCCATGTCAACTTCAGCAAATAAACTATAAATTCTAGCCAAATTTGGAGCAAAAACTAGTCTCATCACAAGCTTTAGACCTGCATTACAATTTCTCTCACAGTCTCTCTCAACACCTAAATACACTATCCTCCTTTACTCACATCCAACGGATAGGCCTCAATTACCTTAAAATCACAATTATGCTTTAAGGAATACAAATGTCAAATGTCTTTGTTTAAACACTAGTCTTCAAAATTCCTTCTCTAATTCCAATATATCTCCCCCCTTCTCACTAGCAAATAACTCCCCTTTAAATACAATTGTAAATGCCAAATAGGGGTTAACAATAATATTTCCCCATATCCTAAATCAAGTCTTTCAATAAAAATATTTTTTAAATAGGCTTTATTGTTTTTCCCCTAAGTCTTCCCTTAATTTACTCTTCATCAAGTCAATCTTGTATTATTAAATTGTTTAAATTTCATGGATTTCATAGGGGCTCAGGCCCGAGCCCTTTGCTTTAGGATCACCATAGATTTAAAACAAAACAAAAATTGGTTGTCATATACCCCGAAATAAGTGTATGGCTTAGCGGTAGGGAGTGGTGGCTCACAATTTTGGGGTCGGTGGTTCGAACCACCGACTCTCTTTTATCCTTCATTGAAACCCAAAGTCTTTAAATAGAATTGATTCCCTATCCATATCTAAGGAGCCCGGATGGCTTGGTGGTGAGCATGGAGAATAGGAATTGTGAGGTCAAGGGTTTGATTTTGACGGAGGTAATTTAGTCGGCCTCTAGCCAATTTTTTCGCCCAAGGGGTGCCACATGGCAACCTCCCATTGGGCCACATGGCATATCCTGACTAGTCCACTTGTACCTATCACTTTTGACTGTACTGTCCACTTAGATGTCATGTATCTCGGTCTCACATTCCATCTGTGTTGCCACCTCACTATTGACTCAGATGCCACGTCATCGTACGATGCCATATGTTAGCATCCAATTGGTCCACTTCAAAAAACTAGGCATGTCACCTTGACACACATGTCACCATGTTAGTGTATGACCTTCCATGCGTCTTGCCTTGGTGATGCCACACCGTGTACAAATGCCACATCATCACTGTCATGTCATCCTGCTAACACCATGCTGACGTTGGCAGTCATATAATCTTGGTCAACCCATTTCCTCACAAAATTTGACCGATCGTAGCTTGTGCATACGGACTCCGATCGACATGATTCAAGTGGATTCAAAATCATCTTGATAAGCCCTTCAACTTGGTGCCATTCTCATCCAATTTTGAGATGATCATTTTTTCGTCCTTCATTTGGAACCCCTGATTTTGTCAAAATTTGACCAAGCATAACTTTCATGTACGACCTCCTTTTGACACGATTCAAGTCGTGTTGGGATTGTATCAATGGGCTCTATGCAATGGCATTTTTTTCATCGAATTTTAAAACTATGAAATTTTTAGCTCTTCTAGATCCTCTTGGATCATTCCTCCCAATTAAGAAGCTTTTGGACCACCAAAAGTATATTTTTATGTAGAATTTAAGTGAGGGAATTGTTGCCTCACTTGCCCAATATCATTTTTCCACCCTATCAGAATTTTGATCATCTAACCCATCATAAACAAGATAAAAAATGAGATATCATTACTGATACAATCAACTATATACTCATCAATGTTCATTGTCACATCCACCATCCACATAGAACTAACTAGTAGAATAGCAAGAAAAAATACTGAATAAACTGATGTGAAAGAAAAAATTATCAGCGTGTTGGATCTCCTGAACAGGAACATTTTTCAAAAAATGAATCATTCAAACCCTCTTTTACCACCTTTGGCCAAAGGCTTAAATGTGTTGGCAATTGATCCTCACACTGTGTTGTTTGTGACATCTTATCATGATTAGAACCTTCATGCTTAATATCATTAGCTATTACAGACATGAGGGTTAAAGCATTGCTTGCATTTACAATCCCATATTTAAACAAATGATACATGTTATGTTCCCTATAGAAAATGGCCTTTTTGTCATACAAGAACTTCCTAAAACCATCCCATATATGTCAAGAGGAATTACATCTAAGTCTACCTCATCTACAAACTTGGATGTGATTGCAAATCAGAGTTTACATTGTCTCGACACATGTAATCGAGCATTATCATGCACCCAACCTAATGGATGTGGTTTTGGATGAGGTGTTGTTTTTAATCCCAATTTCTTGACAAATGTTTTAGAGATTAATTTCACTTGTGATCCACTATCTATGAGTGTATCAATTTTACTTTTTTTTGTAATAGTCCTTATATGAAACAATTTTTTCCTTTTACTTTCAACAAGGATCTCATTACACTTTAAACAAGAAGCATAGGAACTAGAACTGGTAACAAGAATAATACCTTTTATACCCACAACCATTATCTTGGTTTCATCATCAGAACCTGATCCAAGGTCCTACACGATAGTTGTAGTCTTTTGCTTACCCTTTCAATCCTTGAGCCACACTAACTTTGGGATGCAATTTCCAACACTTCACATCTTCATGCTCTTTCTTTTTATAGTGTGAGAAATAAGGCTTTTCCTCCTCTTTCTTCACGAAAGCTGCCCATTGCATTTCCTTCTTCCCTTTATTTCTTCCTTTCTTCTTACCAAATTTCATTAAGAAACTATCATGGCTACTCTTCATGCCTATTTCAAGATGAATGGTTTGCACACTAACTTCATCAATTTTAGATGGATTGAACATAAGTATTGTATGCCTCAAATTTTCACGTAATCCACCTATATACTTCAACAAAGTTTCTTGTGTATATAATGGAATGTCCAAAATTAAATCTCTTTTCCTAAATTCAGGTGTATATTCATGTACACTTTGTCCTTTCTATTCCCTTAATGATTTCCAATTCATTATTGCGTGTTGCATCTAACCTAATGGATAAAATTGTTTCTTAAGTGCAGCTATAAACTCATACTAAGAAGAAATAATTTTACCATATCAACTAAGATCTTCCTGAGTTTTGCTCTCCCACTAGATTAAGGTTGTGCCTCCCAGGCGAAGAGTGGCTAATTGGATCTTCGAAGTATCATCAATAAAATTTTGAATCTTGCAATAAAATTCAATTTGATTTATCCAATTATCAAGTTTATCTGCATCGAGTTCTCCATTCTAAGTTGGCAATTCAAATTTAACATCAAGCTTAAACAAAGATGTATTAGATTCAAGTTGCATAAGTTGTTTCTTCTTTGAAGATGAAGTAGATGAAGAATATGAATAATATGGAGAAGATGGAGAAGATGGAGATAGAGGTTCAGGAGGTTCACCACCACCTCCTACTCCTTTACCTTTGTTATCTTTTGAAGAGGATTCACATTTCTCCTTTTTTTTGTTCTTGTACAACTCTTCCACCATCATCTTCATGTCTAGAAACGCTTTGCAAAATTGTTCTTCATTCTCAAAGATTTCGAGACTGGGAGATTTTCCTTCTTTCGGTTGTTCCATGGTTTTCTTTAAGTAAATCACCTCGATCCGATTTTTGGATTAATCTCCTCAAGTGTACCTTCTCCTCACTTAATTTTAACCTGATTAACATCCACCACTTGCAATTTTTCTCATTAAAATTCTCTGATACCAAACTTGATCTAACTTTAAAAAGGTTTACAAAATACTTGCAATTAACCTTAATCACAGATTTTCCCGATCGCAAAACAAAATTGCATAGTTATGTTCTTTAACCATTGAAATTACATAATAAGATTCACTTAAATCGTTACACAACTTGATGACATTAATTAATTATTTCAATTTCGTAATTAAAACTCAAAGAAGGAATTAAAGTTGAAAAAAACAAGAGAGAATAAAGGGACAATAAAAAATTTGTTAACGGAGATCACCCATATGTTCAGGCTACATCTTTGGGTCTGATTCTCAATGTAGGATTTCTTTATTAATGACACCAAGATTTTATTGCCTTTGTACATCATCCAAGTTTTAGATCTGCATTACAATTTATCTCACAGTCTCTCTCAACACCTAAAGACACTATCCTCCTTTACTCGTGTCCAAGGGATAGGCCACACTTGCCTTAAAATCCCAATTATGCTTCAAGGAATACAAATCTCAAATGTCTTTGTGTAAACAATAGTCTTCAAAATTCATTCTCTAATTCCAATATATCTCCCCCCTTCTCACTAGCACATAAATCCCCTTTAAAAATAATTGTAAATGCCAAATAAGGGTTAACAATAATATTTCCCCATATCCTAAATCGAGCCTTTCAATAAAAATATTTTTAAAACAGGCTTTATTATTTTTTCCCTAAGGCTTCCCTTAATTTACTCTCCATTGGGTCAATCTTATATTGTTACATTATTTAAATTTTGTGGATTTCATACAAGCTTGGGCTAAACCTGATCCCTTTGCTTTAGGATCACCGCATATTTAAAATAAATAAATAAATGGTCGACATATATCCTGAAATAAGCGCATGGGTTAGCAGTAGGGAGTGGTGGCTAGCAATTTTGGGGTCGACGGTTCGAACCATCGACCCTCTTTTATCCTTCATCAACATCCAAATTATTTAAATAGAACTGATGCCCTATCCATATCTGAGGAGCCTGCGTGGCTTGGTGGTGAGCATGGAGAATTGTAAGGTTCATTAATCACATTTAATAATTATATCCCTTAGTTTCCAAAATAATTTAATAGAATAAAATAATTATAAAAATGTGTGGAATAAGAGGAATAATTAAATTACTTTCATCACTATATTCAAATGGAATAACATCCATCAATGAATCAAAGTATAAAAAATAATGTCGTGCCTTCACTAGATTTAGCCATGTAGGCTTACACAAGAATTATCATGTAAACTCAAATACTGTAATGCAAATTAAGGAAATAGCAAGATCATAAGGGCATCCACAAAGAATCTATAACACAAATATTTTCATGAGTGAAAAACCCTCGTAGGGATGAAAAACCACTCATAAAAGTGCCTCATTGGCTTAATGAAATGCCTCATAGGCAAAGCCTTATTGGCTACAAAATCTCAATGGTTACAAGATGCCTCATAGAAAATGATCATACTATCTCACTAACATGACCATTCGTTACACATTTCTAGATATCATAAATATCACACATAACAAGGAACATATTGGAGTTCTTTTACAAGTCACATAAATCTACAAGCAACATTTTCAAGTTTCACCAATGCATCATCCTTGCATAATAAATTAAGGTAATGCCAACACTATCATGAATCGCTCCCAAGTATTTGAAAATAAGACAATTCTAACTCCAATGGCCTCTCAAATATCACACAAGTACACTGAGAGTCATAAACTAATCACATAAAGCTTCATGAAAGGAATCCTAGCCCTGCTAGAATGCAATTATAACAATAATGCTTACTTCTAAACTCATTGATTCATAGAGTTTTCAACAATAAGGGAATAATACTAAAAAAATGGTTAATAAGGAATAGCTCATGTATCTATAAGAATACTTATATAAGCTAATGAATATATATGAGTATGCATTCTTATGCAAATAAAACTCAAGCTCAACTAAATGTGGAAATTCCTATTTTCTCCGTACGTACATGATAAACCATGATGCATGAGGAGAGTGTCATAATTGAACCTAAACTTTAATAAGGTAAGGTATGATTCAACACTTATTTATCTTTTTATAAAATTCCCAATTGATTCACAATACATAATAGGCATGGGTTAATCACAATCTACATCTATATATATATAGATCAATTGTTATAAAATATCTCAAATCCCATATTCAATTCTTTAATTTTGTCTTCCTATATGAATATCATACTTAGAATATTTTCTTCAATAGAATATATTGAATATTAATTTTAAATTAAATATAATTAATGATTTTCTTTTCAACTTAATTTAATTTCTTTACTTTATTAACTATTTATAAAATATTTATTCTTTCTAAAGTACTCTTATAATTACTAAACAATGTCACTTAAAAGAATCTATCCCACATATTTAATTTACCCTATAAATATTCTCTCATATATGTGTATGTTTGAAATCAAGGTTTTTTTCCCATACCTTTATCAATTCAAATACTCTATTTTAAACAATTGTTTTTTTTTTTGTTGGTTAAAACACTGTAGAGGGGCAGTACTCTATATTAATTCGAGGACCAAATTACATGATTTCAATTTGTGGCCAAGGTCCACTGAGGCCAATTGGAAAATGGCCTAGTGACCAGATTGATACAACCTTTCAAGCCCTGGATACACAACAAAAACAAATGGGACTAACTGTGCTAAACTTTATACTAGGGGACGCGGGCCATTATGCTTCTGCTATTTCCACCGAGTCATCTTCGTCTGAGTCCTCCTCAGCCACCTTCTTCTTGTAGGCTATGTAGTTGGATACCTCTGGGCAGTCGGCTTTGCACTTGTTGTGCGCAGGTCCCAAAGCCTTCTCCTCAGGGTCTCTGTCGTCCGATGGAAACCATTCTTTGCCTGTGCCGAAACCCCATTCGATGTTGTCTCCATCCGGGAGGTTAGTAGTGAGACCTTCATTCACCACATAGCGCACAACCCATCCACGAGGAAGGTTGGTGGTGAGTTTCGCCACCCTGAGCAGGAAATTGATGCTCCTGTCCCGAACGTCCCACAACTTTTCATACCTTGTTGGGTCAACAGTCCTTACCAGAGGGAACTTTGACACTTCTCGACCCCGAATGCTTAGCACATTGTAGTGTTGGGGCATAGGAATGAGGTTGTTGTCGTCGATGTTGTTTGAGGCTCCATCAATGTCTCCCAGCCATGCATGGTGAAACAACATCTAGGTTAGCTTTTTTGTAGAAGATTTCGAAACACCCATGTCGATGTTGGTCGCTAGGAACATGGCAGGGATTTCCACATTTGCTCTGAATCTGTGGTAGGCTTTGAGGAACTCGGGGCCCAGAACCTTCTTTGTTGCTTCGAGCACCACTAGATGAGGGCAAGACATCAAACCGCTTAGCCTTTTGTCTAAAATTAACCCGCGGAATGCTTGCTGTTGTTTTTCCGTGTCCAGGGCCAGCAAAGTCTCCATGTTGCAGGCTTGTGCATAGAACCTTCGGCGGCCTCAGTTTGTCGTAATGAGAATACCAAATATCGGGTGTTGTTTTATGTGTTGTGCGAACATAAGGCTTCATGATTTACTGCCTTGTACTCACATCAGAAGACTCATGTAAGAATGCTGGCAGTGCGTCGAGAAACTTGTAGTGTATTTATGGTTTGATAAATTAGGATCCACACAATCTGCCTGAGCTCTTGGGACTTGCGATGCAGGCTTTGCTACGTCAGACACTTGATGGGTCTATCACATTGGGAGGGATCCGTTATATTTTGATTTCCCCGAGACGTGACTAGGTGGAGCTTACGTGGAGGACTCAGATGCTGATTTCACCAACGTGTCTGCCATGTTGTTTCCCTCTCTGTATACATGACTAATTTTGAATTCATTGAATTTGGCGATTAAAGCTTTGGTGTGTTGCAGAAGGTGGTTTAGTTTCCAATTTGGCGTAGTGCCCCGACTGATTGCGTTGATTTTTATTAGAGAGTCACCTTCCAAATGTATCTTGTGAACTCCTAATTCAATTCCAATTGGAGGCCTAGAGTTGCTGCCCTGAACTCTGCCTCATTGTTGGTGCAGAAGCCTAGTTGTGAGGATAGTTCTACTAGTTGATTGCCTTAAGAGTCGTTTGCAACACAACCTGTGCCTCCTAGGCCTGGGTTGCCCCGAGCCGCCCCCTCAAAGTTTATTTTGACCCATCCTGGCTCGAGTGCCTGCCAAGAGACTTCCGACCTCCTGATTTTTCTTGACTTGCTTGTCCCGTTCCTGACTAGCAACGGCGGTTTTAGGCCTTTAAATTTTTTTGTTAGACCATCGTCCCAATTTGTGAAAATTCGTTGGTTCGATGAGTTGGACCGAGCCCCCTCATTAATTACTTCTACTATTGCCTTTTCAATTTTTTCCCATAGCCTTTCCTTGTTTAGTTCTTTGTTTTGGAAGATTCTCCTGTTTCTTTCCTTCCAGATTTCCCAGATTACTATTGATGGGGAGGCTTGCCAGATTCCTCCAAAGAATGATTTGCCAGTTTTTTGTGGCCACATTTTAAACCAAGAGGCCAGATCTGAGGGAATGGGGGTTTGAAGGGCAAGTTTGTTTTTGAGAATGGACCAGCACTCATATGCCATGGGGCAATGCAGGAGTAAGTGGTTGGATGTTTCTTCACTAGCTTTGCATAGTATACATCTGCTTGGGCCTTAGATGCTGAAGTTGGCTAGCCTATCTGATGTGAGTATTGTCTTTTGAACTACCAGCCATGCGAAGAGCCCTACCTTAGGTAAGCATTTGTTTCCTCAGAACAACTTGCAGGGCCACTCTTGATTTTTTAGTGCTAATTCTTTCACCTTGTATCCAAGTTTTACTTTATATGAACCGTTGGGGGACCCATGCCATCAGATCGTGTCTGGGCCTAGAGATGGGATAAATAATCTATCTTTGAGGATGCTTGATAGTCTATCTTTCTGAGCCTGGGGGGCATTGAGGATCTGCAGATCTTTCCAGCTCCAAGAGCTGGCACCATCACTGTATGTTTTTCTTCCGTAGTCTACCACTTTGACACCCCAATGTCTGATTGTTTCCTCCTTTATTATCTCTAGGCCTGTAGAGTGGCTTATCGGGGGGTGTCCACCCCAGGAGTCATTCCAAAAGGATGTGTTTTCACCACTATTGATTTCTCAGGTCACATGTTGTGAGATTATGTCTCTACTATCTAGGATAAAGTTCCAAATGGCCGATCCTCTTGGAGGGTTGATTGTGGTTAGAATTCTAGTCGGATCATCTGAGTCCAAGTATTTTCTCCTTAGAATTTGACCTATTTTTTATCCCTTTTGGAGTGGATATCCCAAGCCAATTTTGTCCCCATGGCTTGGTTCATTATTGCCAGCTATCTGAGGCCTGCTCCTCCGGCCTCCTGCGGTCTGCAGATCTTGTCCTAGGCCACCAGAGGGAATTTATTGTGTTCTCTCGACCCTGACCATAGGAATTTCTAAAGATTTGATTGAGGTCATCTTCTATTGCTCTGGGTAGTTTTAAACAGGCCATTGAGTACACGGGGATGGCTAAGAGAACTGATTTGATTATTAGAAGTCTTCCTACTGAAGACAACCACTTTCCTTTCCAAGTTCCCATTCTGGATTTGCAGTTGTTGATGAGGTTTTCCCAGTAGCAGTTTTTGTTGATGCCTGTGAATAGTGGCATGCCTAGGAAGTGCCCTGGGAGATTGGCCACCTTGAGATTCAATATTCTAGCTAGAGGTCTTTGTAAGCTTGGTTGCGTGTTTAGGAAAAAGATTGCAGATTTTCCCCAGTTGATACTTTGCCCTGAAGCCATACAGTATTCATCAAGGAATGTTATGATCGTCCTTGCCTCCCTTCTGCTAGCTTCCCCAAATAGGATCATGTCGTCTGCAAATTGAAGATGAGATATTGGCTCCAACCAATTTGCTACCTGTATACCTTTCCACTTGTCTTCATTGACTAGTTTTTGGATTCCCCTACCCAGGACTTCTGCCATTATTATAAACAGGAAGGGGGAGATGGGGTCTCCCTGTCTAAGTCCTCTTGTGGAGGAGAAAAATTTGTGGGCTGATCCATTCACCAGGACTGAGAATTTACCTGTGGAGATGCAACTGTTGACCCAAGTAATACAGCTTTGTCCAAAACCAAATTTGGATAGGACTTCTACTAAGAATTGTCTATCTACCATGTCATATGCTTTAAGGATGTCTAATTTCAGCAACATGCTGGCACTTCTAGTTTTCCTTGCTGAGTGGATGGTCTCATGAGCTGTGATTATGCCTTCCACAATTGATCTGCCAGGAGTGAAGCTACTTTGGTCCTCTGAGATTACTTTTTCTAGGACTACTTTGAGACGGTTCACAATTATTTTGGTGACCACTTTGTATACTGTGTTGCAGAGGGCTATTGGTCTGAAGTCACTCATAGATTGGGGGTCCTTTTTTTTGGGGATTAGGGATAGGAAAGTATGATTCATGGTGCCTAGCATTGTCATTCTCTTTCTTGATTCTTCTACTGCTACTCCAAGGTCCTCCCCCACTATGTTCCAGAATTTCTGAAAGAAGCTAGCTGGGAATCCATCCGGACCTGGTGCTTTGTCCGGGTTCATTTGGAGGACTATTTTTTTTACTTCTTCAAGGGGGATTTTTTGGAATAGGAGGCAGTTTTGTTCTTCATTGATTAGGGAGGGGATAGAGCTCAGCAACCTATCTCTGATGACTCTGTTTTCAGGGACAACTTTGTTTAGCAATTCTGCAAAGAAGTTGGTTGCTTCCTTGTTGACTTCTGCACTGGTTTGGGTCATTTCACCATTTTTTATTTTTTTTTCTGAGATTTTGTTCCTGGTTCCATTTGCAATTGTTGAGTTGTGGAAGAATTTGGTGTTCCTATCGCCTTCTTTCAGCCAAGTTTCCCTTGATTTTTGATGCCAATAACATTCTTCTTTCTTTAGAAGTTCTGAGAGTTCCTCTTTTAGGGTTTTTTCATTTTCATAGTCCTCTGCATCCATCATGTTCTCAATAACATGTTTGTTCAGGGTTTTGATTTCTTACTCCAATCTTATCTTCTCCTGAAAAATGTTTTTGATGTGAGAAGTGTTCCAATCTTTGAGTTTCGACTTGACGTGGGCTAGTTTTTTGCTGATTTTCTAAAGGCAAGTGTTGTCTCCAAATTTAGTTTCATTCCACCATTGTTCCAACAGGCTTGGGAGATATGCATCTCTTAGCCACATATTTTCAAACTTGAAGGGGCTCCCCAGGGGTGGGACATCATGCCCAATGGTGAGAGCAATGGGGAAGTGATCCGAGCCAGTGAGTGGCATGATTTGGGCTTCTATAGTGTTTGTCTTTTCCTCCCAATCTCCCCAGAGGAAGAATCAATCTAACCTTTCGACGATGTTTGTAAAACCTTTCCTTTTATTGGACCATGTGAATAGCCCGTTTTTCGTACTTACATCTTTTAGATGATTGTTTTCTATGAACTCCTGGAAGTCTCTCTGGATGGTTGTAGTTCTCCCAACCCCACCCTGCTTCTCCTTATTATTCAGGGTTGCATTAAAATCTCCTACTATGACTCCAAGGACTCCAGTTTTGTTTTCCAGGACGCTTGTTATTTTGTCCCAGACTTGTTTCTTTTCCAATGTGGGGATTGGCCCATATATGTTGATACAGAAGAAGTGGATTTTTTTCTTTAGGTCTTTGAATTTGAGCATCTGCCAATTGCTTTCCTCTTATTCTACTGATCCTTCTATTGAGAAAGGGTTCCATAGGGCTCCAATTCCACCTAAGGCACCAGTAGCTTCCCTGAAATGGCCTTTCCATTGTTTCTAGAAGACCAACCTCTTGTGACTTTCTTCATTGCTCCATTTTGTTTCCTGAATGAGTACAATATCTGCCTTTTGCTGGTCAATTTGACACTTGACCAAGCGCCATTTGTCAGGGGCATTGATGTCGCTGACATTCCACGATATAATCCTCATTCTGTGCAGGGAAGGATGTTCTCCTTCCCGACATTAATTTTTTGTTGTCCTAAAGCATTGCCATCTAATAGCAACTTGGCTTTGTTTGAAGGCCTACCTCTGCTAGAACTCTTTTGGAAATTTGGAGCCCTTATTCGGGATTCTGATTGTTCTAGCTATCTTATTTTTGATAATGCCCCTAACTCTGCTTCTTCCCAGATTTCCATTTCCTCTTCTGAGGGAGGGTATATTTCTTCCTCTTCTTGGAGCGTATTTGCCTCTTCGGTGGCATGCAGAAAGGGGTTGGGGGGGGATGGGATTTGAACAGGGACTTTTTCCAATATTAGGGAGAGTTGAGGTTCTATTTCTCTAGAAAGGATCCCTAGTTGGAAACTTATGTCTTTTTGCAAGTCCTGGGCCCCTTCCATTAGGGCATTTAGAGCTTGTTTTGTTCTGGTAGGATTTTCTTCCAGGGATTCTAGAGGAGGAATAACCAAATCAAGGGGAGGCTCTGCATAGACTGGATGTAGCCTTGTGTTGGGGGAGGGATCTTTAGAGGGGTTTCCAGGAGGGGGGAAGCAAGGGGCAGAGGGTTTGGGGGATGGGGAATAGATTGCTAGGGATGATACATTTCCACCTTTGGAAAGGCCTACCGAGCATGATTCTCTAAACAGGCACTTTCTTTGCTCTTGTTCTGCCCAAATTTCAATCTCATGTTGCCATCTTCTGAATTTTGTTAGTATTTCCAAGTTTTTATAGATCCCAACTTCTACATCTATTTCAACCAAGACGTCAGCTACAGCTCCATCCAATCCATTGATGAAATCCTCATTTACTCCTAGGCAAACTCCCAGAGCATCTCCAATACGGATTAGGGCATCAATATTCCAAAATTATGATGGAAGGTCGGTTAGTTTGAGCCAGATAGGGGTTTGAATTATTTTGTAGATCCAGGGGTCGAAATTTGCCTTCCAGTTTAGGCAATGGAAGCTATGGCCGTTCATGAACAGGGGTTTCCCGTTGATTGCTTCAAATTTTAGGTTTTGATCACTGAATTCTATGAGAAAAAAAGAGTTTGGGAGTTGGCTTATGCTTACCTGGTTTTGAAATTTGTTTTTCCACCAGTCTTTGATTTCCTCGCTAGGGCATACATGACCCGTCCATTTGGCAAACATTGCTAATTCCATCAGTTGCTCCACTCTTTGTTTGATTGTGCCCGATGGTAGTTGGAAGAGTTTGCTTCCCCAGGGGCGTAGCCCTTTGTTTGAATTTGGGTTGGCTACTCTCCTATTGGCTTTCTGATTGATTAGATCCTTGTCTCTCTCGTTCAGCCTTCCTCGATGCCCCCCAGCCTGCTAAGGTGTTTTAACAAAATTAGTATTTTTTGGGTCCTTATTTCTCCATACTTTGTTGGTACGAGCCGAGTTGGAGATGCCTTTGCTACGCCAGTTTGGTTCCGAGGTTTTTCCCCAACGAACATTTTCCCCGATCCACCCACGCCGATGGGCCTTAGTTGCGTACTCTTGGTTATTTTTCTGGAGTGTCTTCCTGTTGTGATTGTAGGGCTGAGTGCAACTCCAATTATGGTTCGAAGAGTTTCTCAGGTGGAGTGGATCACACTTATCTACCCATTCTCCATTTTCAAATACCCACTGGGGGATGTGCGCATCTAGATGGGGGTTAGATTTTGTCTAATTTGTTTCAGTATCCTCCTCCAAAGCCTAATCGCCCCAAGATTTTCTGGATTTCGGGACTGGCTCGAGATCCTGCTCCTTTCCGCCTGCGAGTTCCTGCACTTTTTCGCCTGCCATCGCTTGCAAAATTCTTTCAATTATAAGTAATATAATTTTATCTGAATTTTAAATAATGGTTATTCATACTTCTATCTCTTTAATTCTATGCTACATCTTCTCTATCCCTTAACTTGCATCAATTAACTATCTCCACTTCTTATTCACAAATCAAACAACTCCTTTCAACTCTTAATAGTTTTTCAACCCCATCCTAAAAAGCTTAAGAAAATAAATATATTCTTCACATATTTGAAATTGAGCATCCCTAAACAGACATTGAGATGAGAGACCACCTATAGACCACCTATAACAAACAAACTAAGAATGGTTAGGAGCTCTTTGATAGATGAATTATCCAAAATACACTAGTCCATAACAGGGCTTATGGGCAGAATAGAGAGAGAAATGATTGGGAATGAAGTTGTACAGTAGGAGAATTGTATTTGAATTTGTTAATAGAATTACTATAGAGCTCTCAATTGTGCAACAGGCTAGAAAAAAGGCGAGGGACAAGGAGATGTTGATGCAGTTGTTGTCAAGGAAAATAGTTATTAAAAAATTTCCAATCTTAACCAAGACTAGAATGATAAGAAAAGTGATAAATGTTTTATTCCTAGATAGCTATTTAGTTGATTCCATGTGTAAGTCATAACTATTGTTTTTGATACATCTGATTATAAAGTGCTCAATCTCTAGGTCCATCATCTATATGCTATGAAAGTTCAAAGATCAACAAATCAACTGAATCTTGTGAGGACTTGATAGGTCCTTAAGGGAATGCACAAAATTAAATGTCTACACATTAGAGAACTACCACATAAGAATTAGAGTTGTACGTGAGCAGCTTGGTACATGCATATCAACTCATCAAATCTTTATTTATCAATCTCATAGGATTTTTTTACCCACGAGCGCCAACTTCTATTTAGCCTTGGGATATGTGTGAATTGATAGTAGCTCATAGAGGTATTCAAAGAAATATATAGATAGATGTTGAAGGCTCCAAGTTTGATTTATTGTTTTCCATCTTGGAAAGGTTGTTAGTGATATTCTGGGAAAGGTCAAATTTGTTGTGCTGCAATGCAAATATGTATGCAAGTGTTGTTACGATAAGTTCATGATCTATTGTGGCATTTAAATTGTTATATTGATTTGATTGTTATAATTAGAAGTACAAGAGCAGTGTTGAGTCCTAATTTTTTTTATTGTGGCTTTTGCATAGGGTGCTCCCAGACCTAAACCAAAAGATATCTTTTTGTTTCAGGTAGTGTATGAATTTGTTACAATTGTTAGTGAAGTTTTCATCTTCTTCTTTATTTTTAGTCCTATCATATATATTTCTTTAAATAAGTCAAAGGGAGCTTCCCCTTATAACAAGAGAATGACTAGTCATACATGTTGCTCCTCAAAACTGTGCTTTTGAAGCATTTGAGGTAGATGCAGCTTTATCAGATGATGTAGTTGCAAGCACCCCAATATACATGTATGCAAAAAGTGGAAGCATAGACAAGACGCGTGCACTATTTTACAGAGTACCTTAATTAAATGTGGTCTCATGCACCCACCTCTCTCTCTCTCTCTCTATACACACCTATATGGTAGACATGTATGCAAAATGTGATGGGTAGGTTTAAAGAAACTAAAATTCAGCAACCTCCCAGCTTGTGTGGAAATCAGAGCTTTGGAAGTGGGAATGGACATCCAACGAGAGTTGCACAATGACACCACCTCATGATTCATTGTTTTGTATATATTTAGTTCCATTAAAAATAAGCTACAGTGATTTAATAAAATTACGAGAAGAATATTTATGTGACCTTCTTGTTAAATTATTATAAATTTGCTTGGAATCTATGACAATTTTACTAGACAGAAAGGATTTTTTTAGTTTTCTTTCCCAAAGTCTATACAAATTATTAACACTGCAATGTATTTCCTTTAGTTTTCTTTTCCTAGAGAGGGATAGGGCTGACCACTTACCTCATGATTCTACACAAATTCTACCATGTGGGTTCAAGTTCCTCAACTTTCCGAAATTCCCACTACCTGGAATCGCTTCTCCTTCCTCCCATTATTGAATTCTTAAAACAGTTACATGCCATTTCTTTTCCAAGTTCTCCAATCTACCTCCTCTAATCTCTTCATTTCTCTGATTAAAAATATTGTAGAATAACTACCAAAACAAAAAAAATAACTACTGTGTTTTTGTTATTCTTTTCCCTCTTTTAATGATTTCTCCTTCAATTTTTTCCAATACCCGAATAAAATCAAGAATTTTTTTCATGTATCTTATTTATCCTCAGTAATAATAATGAAATGCCATTTAATTGCAATTAAAACTACTATTACATAAAAAATATGATTTATTAACTTTGCATCACAATTATCTTTAAAACAATAAATATTAATTCTAATTTTCAAATAAAAGCAATAAATGATTTAAAATTATTTTTATTTTATTTTCTAAGAGAAATTAACATTAACTAACATTTAATTAAATAAGCAACTATAACAATAATCTTCTTTATTAAATAAAATAAGACGCAATTAACTAAATTATGCAAATGCAACTCTATGATTTCCTAAGTGTGCAGTTTTCCTTTTACCACAAGTCGTACGCAGTCCTATTATGCACATGAGTCAAATTTTTCTCAACGATCATTAAAATAATATTATTGAATTATAAATTACTTATTGAAAATAGGGGTCATGGCATCCTTCCCCCCTTAAAGAATCATCGTCTCGATGATCAACTTAACTAAGGATAAAGATTTCATACATTTTTACTTTGTTTTACCTTAATGTCACAATCAGCCCGCCTGACAAAGATATTGTCTTTTTCAAGCACCCATTTGTTTATAACAACAAAAATTCCTTTGGCTAGCATTCATAAACTTGCACACCTTGTTAGCACATCATGGCTTCATCAAATTCACTCTATTTTCCTTAACTAATAAAAGCATGTAGACTACTTCATTTCTTTCATACAATCTTTGATATCTTATTCAAATATTTTTTCGTATTCCAAGATATTTACTGATAGAAAGAAAATAGTTATGTTCAATTTTTCAACATGTCTACTCGTATGAGACGTCAAAAAAAATTCCTTTATGATTAAAAACAAGCTTCCCATACTACTTGTTATCATCATTAGAAAATTAAAACAATAAACAAAAAGAAAAGTCTCAACAAACAAAAAATGAACACCAATACAATAAGGTCTTCATCTTGATCAACATCATAAAAGTTAAGAAGATCAACATCATAAAAGGTAAGAAGATCAACAAGTTATCAACATACAAAATATCATCAATATGGTAAGAACATCAAATATAAGATCATAAAAGATCGATTTTAAATATACTAATATCCACAAGGTTTCAACACTACTTTATTGAATATTATCCTCACAAAAAGGTCATCAATACTAGAATAAAAGGTTCAAGTTGATTACAATAGAAACCCAAATCCAGATGTCAGGAAGATCATCATGTGCTCAATACTGATGCAACCATTTACTAAATTTCCCATCAAAAATTAAATCTCAATCTATAAATGGAAAAAGTAACCTTCTATTAACAAAGTTATCCATAAATGTATAATATGTATAATCCTTTACTGTTTTACAAATGCAACAAGAGTGTGTCAAAGAGAAATACAATTATATCACTTAACTAAACAATCCACACAATGACCAATATAATGATGCATATCCATTTTTTGAATTACATAGGAAAATAAAATATTCGATCAATCTTCAGCTGCAATAACCCAGTGGTCTTCCGCAAGCTGAAGATCAAGATCATGGTTAAGGTGTTTTTTCCACCCAGCCATGAAGCACAACACTTCTCTGGGATTCTTCCTAACTCGAAGAACACCCAGTCCTGCATGAGGTACCTAGAAACCTATAATAATAGAGCAGGAGGGAAACTCTCGATACGTGCCTAATGCCTTATATGCACACTTATACTAGAATGAACATATTTCTTACATACAGGATGTGGCAGAGAAACATATATTATAAAAAAAATTCTAGGCATTCATTATCCATCTATTTCAATGGTACAACTTGCTTTCGCCAAAGCATAATTATAAAATTTTGGTTGATCTTTAAAAAGAAGATCACCTTCTATGTTAACCCACATTCGACATCATGTCCCAGAAAGTAAGCTTAAAGCTTATCACACACAACACTTTCAACAAGAATAATCTATATCAAATTGCATAAAATAAGGACCAGATGATACGATAGTGCATAACACACACAAGTGCACATAGAATGAATATTTATCAAATAAGAATGCATGAACCCTTGGTGCATAACTCACATGGGGTATGAATACATAATTTACTTGTAGTGCCTCACTCGCACAAATATAGAATATGTCTTGCATACAATGAGAATTAATTTTTTCAAGTTTACATACAATAAATATGGTAAGTGCATATCTCACACATGTTCATCGCTCGCACCAAAGGTGAAATATGCATAAATTATAGTAGTATGGTCATAGTGATCCATAATGAGTAACAAAAGTATATCTCACACACAAATTTTGAAATGTAATCATTACTCAAGTACTTTATCCACACAAAGGAGTCAATAACTTACTCTGGTGCATCACTCGCACAAGAACAACAATGATATGAAATATACATCACTCACATTAGTATAAGTATAGTGAACATTTCTCATTCAAGTATAAATATAAGTATAATTAAGGAAATAGATTTTTCTATGCTATGAATACAATCATCCATACAGATGTGTCATTTGCATAGAGTAGGAGAAGTGCATTATTGCACAAGTATCATTCTCAAATAGTACATCACACATACCTTCACTGATAACAATCAAGCATACATGATTCATCACATCAATCACTTTTTCCTTGTCTATTAAACACATCAAAATATTTATCTAACCAACTTCTATCACGCATCACCAATGAAGATTCTTAATACATTTGAACCTTGCACTTTCACATAATCTTGTGGATTCTACTAGATCCAAATCCTATAAGAATAAGACGGTGCACAACAATCAACTTGCTCAAAGCCCAATACTGTTACAAACATTCTCTCCTTTAAAACATCTTTCTTAGGTTTCCTACCTTCAAGAAGGCTCAACCAATAATTATCCATTATTATTAACTTTATTTACTTCAGAGGTGTTTTTACTTCTCCCTCATCAAAATTTCATCTTTTCTCCTTTCCTTGTATCTTTCGATTCATTCATCCTTTACATCATCAAAGGGATCTCTCTTCACAATATATTTCTCTTATTAATTCACTTTTATTTCCACATCATCATTCATGGGTTGTCACCATATACTATCCATCTTGGCTCACTTCAAATAACACTATATATTATCCATCTTGTTTTATTTCAAATAGTCACCATCACTCTTACTAGAAATTCATATGAAAATGTGACTAAGGAGAAGTAGGACTCACACCTCTAGAGTTCCTGAATGATCGAACTATATCCAAATTTATAATCGATTCCCACTAACCATATAAGTATCACCCATAACTAGGGTTCTCTATTCAATAAAACAGATTCATACACTATAATGCAACCTAAGCATAGGAGACTCGAGGCTCGAGTGTTGAACCTAAGTGATCTGATACCAAAATGTAAGGTTCGTTAATCACGTTTACTAATTATATCCCTTAGTTTCCAAAATAATTTAATAAAATAAAACACTTATAAAAAGGTGTGGAATAAGAGGAATAATTAAATTACTTTCATCACTATATTCAAATGGAATAACATCCATCAATGAATCACATTATATAAAAACAAGGTCGTTCGTTCAGTATATTTAGCCATGTAGGCTTACACAAGAATTGTCATATAAACTCAAATACTATAATGCAAATTAAGGAAATAGAAAGATCATAAGTGCATCCGCAAAGAATCTATAACATAGAGATTTTCATGAGTAGAAAACCCTCATAGGGATGAAAAACCACTCATAAAAAAGTCTGATTGGCTTAATGAAATGCCTCATAGGAAGAGCCTTACTGGCTACAAAATCTCAATGATTACAAGATGCCTCACAGGAAATGATCAAACTATCTCACTAACATGACCATTTATTACACATTTAATATCACACATAACAAGGAACATATTGAAGTTCTTTTTACAAGTCACATAAATCTACAAGCAACATTTTCAAGTTTCACCAATGCATCATCCTTGCATAATAAATTAAGGTAATGCCAACACTATCATGAATCGCTCCCAAGTATTTGAAAATAAGACAATTCTACCTCCAATTGCCTCTCAAATATCACACAAGTACACTGAGAGTCATAAGCCAATCACATAAAGCTTCATGAAAGTAATCCTAGCTCTGCTAGAATGCAATTATAACAAGAATGTTTACTTCTAAACTCATTGATTCATAGAGTTTTCAAAAATAAGGGAATAATACTAAAAAAAGGGTTAAGAAGGTATAGCTCATGTATGTATAAGAATACTTATATAAGCTAATGAATATATATGAGTATACATTCTTATGCAAATAAAACTCAAGTTCAACTAAATGTGGGAATTCCTATTTTCTCCGTACGTACATGATAAACCATGATGCATGAGGAGAGTGTCGTCATTGAACCTAAACTTTAATAAGGTAAGGTATGATTCAACATTTATTTATCTTTTTATAAAATTCCCAATTGATTCACAATACATAATAGGCACGAGTTAATCACAATCTACATCTATATATATAGATCAATTGTTATAAAATATCTCAAATCCCATGTTCAATTCTTTAATTTTGTCTTCCTATATGAATATCATACTTAGAATATTTTCTTCAATAAAATATATAAAATATTATTTTTAAATTAAATATAATTAATGATTTTATTTTCAACTTAATTTAGTTTCTTTACTTTATTAACTATTTATAAAATATTAATACATTCACAATTTGGCTCCTAGTTATGTCTATAAATGGATTTCCTTTTACACTTCTTATAACCCTAGCCTTAGCATAATAACATTTTGAAATCTTAGCAACGAATGAGCAGGAATGAGGTTTTGAATTTTCTCCTGCTCAGCAATGGGTGTCTGGTTCGAAGGCAGTTGGATCTTTGTTGGGGGTGGACTTTCTGTGGATGCAGTAGGGGAGAATGCAGGTGAAGATCAGGGGAGAGCAGTTTTCAAGGACTGGGGCCCAGGGAAGCGGGGTGTTCTTTGGCCCCTCTTTGAATGGAGGGGCTAGTGGGACCAGTTTTTTGGGAAACCAGGACGCAACTAAGGATTCGAGAGACCAGTGTTGGGAGGACTCAAAAAGAAGATGGGCTTCATTGTTTGGAACCAAGCCTACTCGTAAGTCAATCTTCCCTCCAGCTAGCAATATTATGTTCCCTTCGAGTGGGATGTTTTCTATTCTTGTTCCTAATTTAGTGATTGACCATAACGTTTTGTTGATGGCCTCCTCACTGGTGGGAAAATTTATGGGCCCGAGACCAAATATTGAAGTGGTTAGGGATTTTGTTAGGAAGAAGTGGAAAGAAAAAGGACAAATTGAGGTTACAGCCCTACCCAAGGATTTTTTCTCCTTTTCTTTTTCCTATGAAGAGGATAAGCTCGCAATACTTTATGGTGGTCCCTTGGTCATTGGCAAGTCATCCTTGGCTATAAAGAAGTGGTCCCCGAAAATGGACTTCTCTGATACCTCTTTTGAAGTGGTGTCTATGTGGGTTTGATTACCAGGCTTACCTTTGAAGTTTTGGAATGAGAATTTTTTTAGGGGAATTGTAAACTCCTTTGGGGAACTATTATCTATAGATGTCATGACCTCGTCTAGAAAAAGGCTGGTTTTTGCTAGGATTTGTGTGGGTTTAACTCAGTCTACCGACTTGTCATCCTCTATAGAAATTGTGTCTAAACTTGGAAAGTGGGTTCAGAAAATAGAGTTTGAGACTCTTCCATTCGTGTGTTTCACCTGTAAAAAATCTAGGCATTGGGCTAGGAAATGCCCAAGCAATGTGTCTGAGTCTGAAGCTAAGTTAGTTGTCAAGGAGACCAAAATATGGAAGGAAAAAACTTCGGAGAAATCCTTGGATGATGTGAATAAGGACGAGATGAATAACTTCGGGGATGGTCAGGATAAGAATGAGTGCCAAAATTCCAATCTGGGGGATAATAATGTTGAGGAGCCTTTGAAAGGGAACGCTTCTGACAAATTTGAATTTCCAAAAGTAGATGAAAATGATTAAAATAGAGAAGTAATGGACTTGAGCACCAAGGGGTCATAGGGAGAGGATGAAAAGATAGAGGGAGGGAGTATTGGGAAAGAGGGTTCCAGACACCTTGGTTGAGGGTTTAGAGAATACATATTGTATTGGACATGGGATAGGAAGTAAAGATAGTTGTGAGGAGGGCTTTGTGGCAGCTAGGGAGAAGACTCTTCCTTCTTCTATCCAGGATGGTTCTCATAGCTCACCGCAGGTTGTGAAATCCACATTTGGGTTTTCTGTGGATACTTGTAAGGAGAGGAATGACCTGCGGCATTCTCCAATCAATAAAGTTGCTATAGGAAATTATTTCATGGATGGTCAGGAATTCATGGGACTTGAGGACTTGGACCTGGAAGGGGATAGCTCATATACAAAAGTTGAAAAGAAGAAGAGAAAAAAAGGGAACAACACTGTGGGGGTTTCAACAAGAAATAGGTCAAAAGCAAACTGTGGTAACCAGAGAAGTTTGGGTAGAAAATCAACAAAGTGGCATAGAGAGCAGAAATGCTTCCAAAATATTGTTGATGGGTTTGAAAGAACCATCTCAAAGATTTTTTGAAGCAACACCCCATCAAAGAAATGGAGTTCACGTCATGGAATATTTGGGGGCTAAACAATTCCCACAAACAAGATATTTTGATAGGGACCATAAGCCTGATATTTTAATTGTTCAGGAATCCAAGATGCCTAAGGATAGAGTGGAATATGGTGTGCAAGGTAGGAGTTCGGAGGGTGCATCTGGAGGTTTAGTGAATTTTTGGAATCAAGATCATCTTCATGGTACTCTAGTCTGGGAAGATGCTAATCATGTGGCAACTAGATTCGGGCATTAAGAGATGACTTCAACTGGATCTTGTCTAATATCTATGCTCCGAACAACAAATTTGTGAGACAGATTTTTTGGAAAAGACTTGATTCTCTTATGCTAAGCTTCCCTAATGAGAACTGGATCATTATGGGAGACTTTAACAACCCGTTGCTTGTTTCAGAAAAAATTGGAGGATCTCATATACAGATGGATAGTAAATTGGATCTAATGGATTTTATACACTCCCAATGTTTGCACGATGTGGATCTTAAGGGGGCCACCTACACTTGGTCTAACAGGATGGTTGGGAATGATCTTTTTCAATTCCATCTTGATAGGGCTTTAATTTTGAATAATTGGATGAAGGACTATTTGTGTTCTTTAGTTTCTCTCTCTAGGATTGGTTCAAATCACTTCCCCATAAGTTTTTTGACCGACTCTGTGTCAGGTAAGAGGAACTTCCCTTTTAGATTTGAAAGAATATGGTTGTCTCATCCTCAAATCTTTAATTGCATTCAAGGTTGGTGGAACATTAAAGTTAGTGGTACTGCTATGTTTCAGGTGGCTAAAAAACACAGTGAGGTCAAAACTAAGGTTAGAATTTGGAATAAGGAAGTTTTTGGGGATATTTTTGCTACTAAGTCTGCCATCCAACTTGAGTTAAAGGATATCCAGGATAGAATTCAGAAAGATGGTTATGTGGAAAACTTCCTCTCCAAATAGAACAAAATTTTCACAAGCTATCGTGATATTATCTCAAAAGAAGAAGAATTTTGGAAACAGAGATCAAGATCGATGTGGATTTCCTTAGAGGATAAGAACACCAAGTTTTTCCACATGACTACTATGAAACATAGGGCGTCTAACCGTATCACTCATATTTTGAAGAATGGCATCAAAGTTGATAAAGAGGATCAGATAAGGAGTGAGGCTAACTAGTTCTTTGCTAATCTCTTAACTGTTGAAGAGAGGCTGGATGCAAATGCTCAACAAAATCTCATGGATGTTATCCCCAAAATTTTGAATGAGAATCAAAATAGATCTTTGACTGGTATTCCTTCTTTGGAAGAGGTTAGAAAGGCTATTTCTTTCTTTTGAAAGTAACAAGGCCCCTGGTCCTGACGGGTTTCCTATGTTCTTTTTCCAAGTTTTCTAGGAGATAGTGGTTGAAGATGTGGTTAATGTTGTCAAAGAGTTCTTTGGATCGAGGAAACTATTGAAGGAGCTTAACTATACTTTTATTGCTCTCATCTCCAAGTTCCTTGGTGCTGATGCTTTTGACTATTTCCGCCCGATCAGCTTATGCAATTCCTTTTACAAAATTATTTCTAAAGTTGTTACTACTAGGTTGCTTGGTGTTCTCCCGCTTTTGATTTCTCCTCAGCAAAATGGCTTGATCCCTGGCAGACAGAATTTAGATTCTATCATCATTCTTCATGAGAATTTTCATTCTCTAGAGGTTTCTAAGAGTCAAGGTTTTTTACTAAAGTTGGATATGTCTAAGGCCTATGACAGGGTGGATTGGGAGTTCTTGTTGAAGGTTTTAAGAGCTTTTGGGTTTTCAGAGAGATTCCTGCAATTGATATGGGAAATGATTTCCACAACTAGCACTGTTGTTATCATCAATGGATTCCCTTCCCAATTTTTCAAAGTTTCAAGAGGGGTGAGACAAGGAGATCATGTTTCTCCAATTATCTTTACTTTGATGGCGGAAATCCTAGGAAGGTTACTGCACAAAAAGTTGATGGAAGGGAGTTTAAAAGGGTTAAAACCATCATCGGCTAACCTTGTTTGTTCACATCAGCAATTCGTTGATGACACTATTCTTATGGTAAGTTCAACAATTGGAGAAGCTAGAACTTTTAAGTTCTCCCTTTTGCTTTATGAGGAAGCCTCAGGGGAAAAAAATTAACAAGACAAAAAGCTCCCTCTTCTTTTTGAATACCTCGGAACCTAGACAAAGGAAGATTGTTAATATTATTGGTTGTTTTGTTAACTCGCTTCCTTCCATTTATCTGGGGCTTCCCTTGGGAACCAAACCACCCGAATCTTTTTGGATTTCTCTTGTGGATCGATTTAATCAGAAGTTGGTTGGCTGGAAAGGGGCTCTTCTAAGTCAAGTTGGTAAAGGTATGCTGCTAAAGTCTTCACTTTAGAACTTGCATGTCTATGCTCTAAGTTTTTTTAAGATCCCTTCCAAATATGTTGAAATTATTGAAAAGATTCAAAAATGTTTTCTTTGGTCGGGGGTTCAGGAGAAGAGGATCTCATTGGTTTCTTGGGAGAATGTGTGCAAACCAAAATATATGGGGTCTTGGTCTGAGGAATATCAGAGTTTTTATTAAAGCCCTCTTGGCTAAGCAGGTTTGGAGAACCTTGGCTGAAGTTCGTGAATGGAATGCTATATGGCACAATAAATATTTGCGGGGTGTTGTTTCTCTCAAAGAGTTTCTTAGTTCTCATAATCTCCCTCTTGGCTCTACTCTCTGGAATAATGTCATTAAGGATAAGGATCTTGCTAGGAAAGGCACGATTTGGAAGCTTGGAGATGGTAAAAAAATCTTGTTTTGGGAAGACAAGTGGATTGGTAATGAACCCCTTTGCAACCACTCTATCTTTAGGAATCATATGGAGGAGTGCCAAGCCAGATTTGGTACTTTAGTTGGGGACTATTGGAGGAATGATCAGTGGGTTTGCATCTCTACTATCAGTCTGAACCTATCCCCCTGCAGTCTCTTCTAAACTATGTTGTGCTGAGTCCACGGGGCCAGGGGATTCTGTGGTTTGGAAAATGTCTTCTGTTGGGATCTTTTTTGTCTCCTCAGCGGTGGCCTCTTGTCATCATCTCTCCCCTCCTCATGTATGGGCTAAGGCTTGGGTGTACAACCTCATACCCAAAGTCAATATTTTTGTGTCGATCCTCCTTTAGAATAAAATTTTGACTAATGACAATCTTTGTAAGCGTGGTTTCTCCTTTCCTAATAGATGTTATCTTTGTTGTGTGGAGGCTGAGACTCTTTCAAATCTCTTTCTCCTTTGTCCTTTTGCCTATGATATTTGGTGTAGGGTCTTGCAGTTATGGAACCTCAGCTGGGTTTTTCCTAGTTCTATTTTGGACTTCTATTGCCAGTGGAAGGCTCCTTCAAACAATCAGGTGTTGAAACTGATTTGGAGATATATCTTTCCACACCTTGCGTGGGGTATTTGGAAAGAGAGTAACAATAGAATCTTTCAAGATTCTGCTCTTTCAGAGGAAATTGTCTTTCGTAAAATCATCAGAGCCGTGAGAGAGAATTTAAATTTTCTTAACTGCAAAACTAAGGCTAAAGGAAAGGTCAAATGCCAAGATTATGAGCTCAGAGTCACTGATGCTTGGAAGATTTATGTTGATATATCTTATCCTCTTAGACCAACTAAGGGACCTAGAGATGGTATCCATTGGAACCATCCTCCTCCTGGTTGGGTTAAAATCAACTTTGACGGGGCGGCCAAAGGTAATCATGGGCCTGCTGGGTATGGGGGAGTGATAAGGGATGAGTATGATATTTTTATTTCAGCGGTGGCGCTCCCCTTGGGCACCCAAACCAACCACCTTGTTGAAGCCATAGGGGCTTTCCAAGCTTTAAATCTTGCCCGTCAATTGAATTTCAAAAATGTGTGGCTTGAAGGGGACTCGAACAATATCATACAATGCATTAAGGGCCTCCAAAAGGCTTCATGGACTATAGAGAGTTGGATTAATCTATCCAAGGGGATTATAATCTCTTTTGATAATTGTTTCATTTCCCATGCTTATCGGGAAATTGACACGGTGGCAGACTTCTTTTCCAATAAGGGATTTTAGGCCAAGGACAAAATTATGTGGCAAAGGAACGACAAGTTGGAGGCTGATGTCATTGCCTTATTGAGGTATGATAGAATTCACGGGAAGGTTCAAACTCCCCTATCAACTAATGATTATGGGTGATGAGTGTGATTCCATGCAGTCTCGGTACTCTTGTTCTATTATTTCTCATTGAAGGCTAAAGTACCATAAAATTAATAGTTATTCTGATATTTTGTGTTTCGCACACTTTCTGGGCATTTTGGTTATCATCTTATTTGGTTTTCAGGAGTCTTCTGAGCGGGCTTGCAACTCTGTCAATATGGGTGGTGTGTGTCACCGTGTGGAACCGACAAATTGTGAGGAGATGAGGAATAACACTATGGTGTGGCAACTACTGGAGAAGGGTGGGATTACAAATTATATATCGAAAAACTCCATGGTTGGGACCAGAAGGTCACTAGGTTTTTTGCCAAGGAATGGAAGAATGGAAAAGTTAATTTGTTTGGAAGAAAGGTTACCATTGATGAGCAGTTAATTGTTGAGGTAATGAGGCTTCCCATGGAGGGTCTCAAGTTTTACAGGGATAGGAAAATTTCAAACCAAGTTGTGAAAAAAATTTTGAGGACTAAGAAGGAAAAAGAGGACCTGCGTAGGGTTTCCAAAAGAAGTTACGACTCCTTGAAGATCAAATTGCTCTGGCGGGAGGTGTTGAAGGTGATCATGGAATACATTACATTGGATGGAAGATACACTAGGGTCTTTGGTTACAATTTTATGTTCCTCAACCACTTTTGGCATCAGGTTAGGGTTTCTTTCCCTTTCTATCTTTCCACCTCTTTGAATGCCAGCCTTCATGACCATAGCTCGAACCTGGTTAGATACCCCATCCTACATGAGGGTTTTCTTGTTTTAATCTTTGAGCATTTCAAAACTATGTCGGCTTTGTCCCATTCGACCCCTTCTCCCCACTTTGTTTCTGCTAAGGATGATTTGGGTACTAGTTACACGGATAAGGATGAACGGGAAACTGATTTGGACGGTGAGGAAGGTCGTCCCTCGAAGGCCATGGGGAAGGGTAGTACCAAAGGCAATTCTAAGACTCTTGCCCTTCCTAAACCTAGTTCTATGATCTATAAAGGCAGAGCTAAAGTTATTTTTTCGGGTTCTAAAGAGGCTAAATTGAAGGCGAAAGGTAAATCCAATGTCTCCCCCCAAGAGAAGGGTAAGAGAAAGGTTTTGGAGGATCCCTCCAATGATACTAATCAGGATGATCCTCTGTCGACCCCTTCGTTGAAGTATTAAAGCTACCATGTTACTGACAGAGAGGATAGGCCTCATTATCCGAGTGATCTCAAGGCTGATGACCATTACTTCAATGTTGAATGTGAGTTTCCTGCTGATATCCTTGCTATTGCTCGTAATGGGTCTATGGATTTTTTCAGGTTGATGAGATGGGTGTTTTTTGAGATTAAGGAAATCAAGTTGAATCAATGGGTTATTAGCTGAAAGTTGGAAAGGTTTGATTTGATAGATACCACAACAAGAGATAGAGAAAATGCCACTGATTTATGGACTGAGGAAGAAAAGAAATACATGGTGGACTACCTCAAGAAAATTGTTAAAGACCTGCAGCAATTTAAGAGCAACCATGATGGTAAGCTTTCTGCTATGGAGGACAATCTTAAGAACATAAAAGAGTCTATCTAGATGGTGATGGAAATGAGCCATGAGATCTTAAAATCCACCACAAACACAATGAATATGATGGTTGAAAATCAGGAGAATGCTTATCAAGTAAGGACTTATGTGGATCTAGATGCTGAGAAAGAACAAAGCCAGGCGGAGGGTGTTGGACCAAGCAAAAGAACTAGAGCGAACCTGAAGAGGAAGGCTGACAAGATCCATGTTAACATTCAGGAGATTAAGAAAGCAACATTAAAGATGAACAATCTGGAGTAGGAGGCAGTAGACATCCTAAGGAATCTGGCCTAGAGGCTGAACGTTTGCTTGGTTTTTGTTGGTTTTTTTTCGTCCTACCTTTGGGCTGGTTCTTTTTTATCTTCTCTACAGGCAGCTTTTTTTTCTTTGTTTTTAACTATTTCTTGCTATATCTGTCACTTCTTTACTATTAAAGGGTTTCAGGACCCCTTCAAAACCTGTTTTTTCCTTAATCAAAAACTCTTTATAAAATGTTTATTCTTTCTAAAGTACTCTTATAATTACTAAACAATGTCACTTAAAGAATCTATCCCACATATTTAATTTACCCTATAAATATTCTCTCATAAATGTGTATGTTTGATATCAAGTTTTTTTTCCCATACCTTTATCAATTCAAATACTCTAATTTAAACAATTTGTATTCATAATTCTATCTCTTTAATTCTATGCTACGTCTTCTCTATCCCTTAACTTGCATCAATTAACTATCTCCACTTCCTATTCACAAATCAAACAACCCCTTTCAACTCTTAATAGTTTTTCAATTCCATCTTGAAAAGGTTAAGAAAATTAATATATTCTTCGTATATTTGAAATTGAGCATCCCTAAGAAGACATTGAGATGAGAGACCACCTCTAACAAATAGACTAAGAATGGTTAGGAGTTCTTTGATAGATGAATTATCCAAAATACACTAGTCTATAATAGGGCTTATGGGCAGAATAGAGAGAGAAATAAACGGGAATGAATTTGTATAGCAGGAGCTTGGTATTTGAAATTGCTAACAAAATTACTATAGAGCTCTCAATTGTGCAAGAGGCTAGAAAAAAGGTGAGGACAAGGAGATGCTGATGCAACTGTTGTCAAGGAAAATAGTTATTAAAAAGTTGTCAATCTTAACCAAGACAAGAATGATAAGAAAAGTGATAAATTTTCTATTCCTAGATAGCTATTTAGTTGATTCCATGTGTAACTCATAGTTTTTTCTTTTGATACGTCTGACAATAAAGTGTTCATTCTCTAGGTCCATCATCTATATGCTATGAAAGTCCAAAGATCAACAAATCAACTGAATCTTGTGAGGAATTGATAGGTCCTTAAGGGAATGCACAGAATTAAACGTCTACACGTTAGACAACTGTCATATAAGAATTAGAGTTGTACGTGAGCAGCCTGGTACACGCATATCAACTCATCAACTCTTTATTTATCTATCCCATAAGATTTATTTACCCACGAGAACCAACTTGTATTTAGCCTTGGGATATGTGTGAATTAATAGTAGCTCATAGAGGTATTCAAATCAATACAGAGATAGATGTTGAGGGCTCCAGGTTCGATTTACTGTATTTTGGTCTTGGAAAGGTTGTTAGTGATATTCTGGGAAAAGTCATAGTTGTTGTGTTGCAATGAAAATATGTATGCAAGTGTTGTTATGATAATTTCATGATCTATTGTGACATTTAAATTATTATATTGATTTGATTGTTATAATTCTAAGTACAAGAGCAGTGTTGAGTCCTAATTTTTTCTATTGTGAGTTTTGCATAGGGTGCTCCCAGACCTAGACCAAAATATATCTTTTTGTTTCAAGTAGTGTATGAACTGTTTACAATTGTTAGTGAAGTTTTCATCTTCATCTTTCTTTTCAGTTTTGTCATATAAATTTCTTTAAATAAGTCAAAGGGAGCTTCCACTTATAACAAGAGCACGACTAGTCGTACATGTTGCTCCTCAAAACTGTGCTTTTGAAGAATTTGAGGTAGAAGGAGCTTTGTCAGATGATGTAGTTGCAAGCGCCCCAATATACATGTATGCAAAAAGTGGAAGCATAGACAAGACGCGTGCACTGTTTTATAGAGTACCTCAATTAAAAGTGGTCGCATGCACCTGTACACACCTATATGGTAGAAATGTATGCAAAATGTGATGGGCAGGTTTAAAGCTAATCTTTGCCAGCAACCTCCCAGCTTGTGCGGAAATCAGAGCTTTGGAAGTGGGAATGGACATACAATGAGTTGCACAATGACACCACCTCATGATTCATTCTTTTGTATATATTTAGTTCCATTAAAAATAAGCTACAATGATTTAATAACATTATGAGAAGAATCTTGATGTGACCTTCCTGTTAAATTATTGTAAATTTGCTTGGAATCTATGACAGTTTTACCAGATAGAAAGGATGTTATTAGTTTTATTTTCCAGAGTCTATACAACTTATTAACACTGCAATGTATTTCCTTAAGTAAGGCTTACAAACAAAGAAAACTGGAGAGGGATAGGGTCAACCACTTACCTCATGATTCTGCACAAATTCTACCACATGGGTTCAGGTTCCTCAACTTTCCAGAATGCCCACTACCTGGAATCGCTTCTCCTTCCTCCCATTCTTGAATTCTTAAAACCGTTACATACCCTTTCTTTTTCAAGTTCTCCAATCTTCCTGCTCTGCTCTCTTCATTTCTCGGATTAAAAATGTTGTAGAATAACTACCGAAAAAAATAAAATAACTATCGTGTGTTTCTGTTATTCTTTCCCTCTTTTAAAGATTTCTCCTTCAAATTTTTCCAATAACTGAATAAAATCAAGATTTATTTTCACGTATCTTATTTATCCACATAATATTAATGAAATATCATTTAATTGAAATTAAAATTAATATTAAATAACAAATATGATTTATTAACTTTGCATCACAATTATCTTTAAAACAATAAATATTAATTCTAATTTTTAAATAAAATCAATAAATGATTTAAAATTATTTTTATTTTTTTTCTAAGAAAAATTAACATTAACTAACATTTAATTAAATAAGCAACTATAATGATAATCTTCTTTATTAAATAAAATAAGACGCAATAAAATTAAATTATGCAAATGCAACTCTATGATTTCCTAAGTGTGTGCAGTTTTCCTTTTACCACAACTCGCCTGCAATCCTGTTATGCACATGAGTCAAAGTTTTGTCAACGATCATTAAAATAATATTATTTAATTATAAATTACTTATTGAAAATAGGGGTTGTGACAAGAATAGGAATTATGAGGTCAGGGGTTCGATTTCGGCGAAGGTAATTTAGCCAGCCTCTAGCCCAATTTTGTTGCCCAAGGGGTGCCACATGGAAATCTCCCATTGGGCCACATGACACATCTTGACTAGTCCACTTGTACCTGTCACTATTGACTATATTGTCCACTCAGATGCCATGTATCCCTATCCCACCTTCCATCTGTGTTGCCACCTCACTATTGAGCTGGATGCCACATCATCGTACAGTGCCATGTGTCAGCATCCAATTGGTCCACATCGATGAACTAGGCCATGTCACTCTACCACGCATGTCACCACATCAACATACAGCCTGCCATATGTCTTTCCTTGGTGACGCCACATCGTGTATGAATGCAACATCATTACTGCCACGTGCCTACCACATCAACAGTCGTACGATCTTGGTCAACCCATTTCCTCATAAACTTTGACTGGTCATAACTTGTGTGTACGGACTCCAATCGACATGATTCAAGTGCCATCAGAATTGTCTCAACGAGCCCTTCGACTTGGTGTCATTCTCGTCCAATTTTGAGATGATCATTTTTTTGGCCTTTGTCTAGAACCCCTATTTCTATCGAACTTTTACCGAGCATAACTTTCACATACAACCCCTTTTGACGCAATTCAAGCTGCGTCAAGATCGTATTAGTGGGCTTTATGCAGTGGTGGTGTTTTCATCAAATTTCAGAACTATGAAATTTTTAGGTCTTCTAAATCCTCCTAGATCAATTAAGGCCTTGAGATCCAACTTGCAACTCTAGTAGAGATCAATGGGAAGGAAGGCTTCGAACCACTGGCAAGGTTTTTGTCCCACCAGGATATGACCAGCTACGTTGTCACAGCTTGATTTCTTCATTCCATGATACCAAACAGAGTCAACGAACCCCTATTAGTATTAATCCAAACTGTCAAACTCAAGGGGGTCGGCCAGAAGGAAAATCAAACTCCTTATGGCGCTAACCAAGGGTTCGGCCCCAAATATTGATTTAAATGTTATTTATCAATAACTCAAATTAATATTATTTATTAAATTTATATTATTATTTAATATTTAATATTATTTAATATAATTTAAATTTATATTATTATTTAATATTTAATATTATTTAATAAAATTTAAATATATATTTAATTTATCTAGAGTTAAGAAACTCTATTATTCTCGCCGAGATTTGAATTTGGTCCCAATTAAAATTGGAGACATGGCAATCCTCCCATCTCAGAAATCTCTTGCCCTCAAGCAATTCACACTTGTATACCAAACCGATTGTCTTATGCACCTGTATGGCCAAAATATCAGGATCCCATATCAATCTATGAGTCACTGCTTTGCCCCTCTGTTGTGCTACCTGGATATAAGTGTCACTAGCACCATTGCCCTTTAGCAACATCCTGTGAGGTATTTCATCAATCATACAAATCTCAATATCATCATTTTCTTCCAGTATGCTCAGTTGAATAATACCGCTATGCAACCTCAAGATGAGATAAACAACTCTCATCCAAACTCTATCAATAATTTGATCACTCTCGGAAAAAGGGAATGTAAAAGTTTATTGGCCCTCCATGTAATCAGAGAGCATACTTACGAGGTTTCCTTGATAGACCTACAATTATTGGGTTTGGGTTGATGCAACTTGGACAATACTATCTTTTGTCATAGAGGTGTCCTCCTGTTGGTCAGCTTGAAACTCTGATCCTTCTTTCTGATATGTTATCATCATATCTTCCTTGACCCCCTCATGCATAGCTGAAATCTTCTCCACTTCAAGCTCTACTTCAATGTCTTCAAGGGACTCAATCACTTCGATGAATTCCTCCTTTTGTGTGTTTGGCTCATGTTCCATCACCTTGGGCTCTTCTTGTTTCAAAACTAATTCTTTTGGCTCCTACCCTTTAATCTCTTCCTTGGTAGTTTTTGAATCTTCCTATTCTTTCTTCTTTCACCTTATGTAGTCATAAAGTCCCTTTTTGTGGGGGTAGTGTGACTCGAGTGCCTTTAAGTACACATTGAGAGGAACACAATCCTTTCCATGATCTGGGAAATTTTGATATTGGTCCAAAATTTTGGGAACTTCATATGCGTACTCTTCTATCTTTTTTTGTGCTTTTAGCAATAGCTCTTAGACAGGGTCTATGTCCTCTGCTCTGGGTAAGAATTTAGGTAATCTACGTCCCCAATCCATGTTATTTCTCTTGTCCAATGTAGATTTGCATGCGTCAAAAAGAAAGTAGACCCAGAGGCTGGCAAGATTCAAGCTCTGATAACACTATAAGTTGGACAGAGTTTCCACCCAATGACACTAACTAATAGTACTGAGAAACAAATGACAACCATTAATTACAACCATAGTTGATTAAAATGATTCACATAAAGGAAATGTCTCTAGAAAATGTGTCTCAAACACTAAGGCACAACAAATAAAGCCAAGAGGCTCCACATAGCTCATTCACAGCTATTGTAACTAGGCTACAGAACAATTCATCGGCCAACAATAGATCCCTCCATACAAGAATTAATGAAGCACATAATAGCAATGCACTATAATGGGCACGCAAAGAATAATATTCCCAATCACAATCAAACAAATTGAATCAATATACGGAAGGAATCAAATGCTACAATTAGACGACAATCCTTCACAATGAAATACAAAACCAGAATTGCATAAATGTATTAATAGCAATGATTACAATATAAATTCACACCAATAGCAATGACCGAGAATAATACGGAATCTGACCAGAGCCCGAACAATAGTGTGAGTCGTTCTAGTCTCATGTCTAAGACCGTGACAGAATCAATTCTCTATTATTACTTGATGTGTTTGCCTTGGTGTCGTGTAGACTCTGAGAATGATACCCCTCAATATGTTGATCGCGTATGAAGGGAAAGCTTGTCTACCAACAAAGATAGGCGTGTTGGATGTTGGATTAATGTGTCGTGTTTCCTTGAGGCTTGTGACAGGGATTAAGGCCTTGAGGTCTGACTTGCAGTTCTGGCGGAGATGAATGGGAAGGAAGGCTTCGCACCACTGGCAGGGTTTCCATCCCACCAGGCTATAACCATCTAAGCTATCACAACTCGATGTCTTCATTCCATGATACCAGACAGAGTCAGTGAACCCCTATTAATACTAATCCAAACTGCCAAACTCAAGGGAGTCGGTTAGAAGGAAAATCAAACTCAATATGGTGCTAACCAACGGGTCGGCCCCAAATATTAATTTAAATTTTATTTATCAATAACTCAAATTAGTATAATTTATTAAATTTATATTATTATTTAATATAATTTAAATATATATTTAATTTATCTAGAGTTAAAAAACTATTATTCCCGCCGAGATTTGAATTTGGTCTCAATTAAAATTAGGGACATGCCAGGTCCTTTGTTCTTTTTCCTTCTTGATGCTTTGAAGGCGGCTTCACATTTTGATGATTTTCTTTTCACAGTCCTCACTTCGTAAACAGTAAGAATGTCATGTAACTTATCCATCTTCAAAGTGTCTAGATCCTTCATTTTTTCAATGGTGAAAACCTTCACATCAAATCTCATGGGTAGAGGTCTTAAAAAAAATTGTGCAACAACCTCATCCTCAATCTTTTCTCCTAGACCAAAAATGGTATTTACGACTTCATCCACACAGAGAAAATAGGCAGCAACATTCTCTTCATCCTTCATCTTCAAACTCTCAAATTGTCTCATGTGGGTTTGGAGCTTTGCCTTTTTCACTTTTTCATCTTCTTCATAAGTCTTTTGAATCTTATCCCACATCTCTTTTGTCAATGTGCATTGCATGACTTTCACAAATTATGATTCAATTAGACCACTTAGGATTGCATTCAAAGCTTTAGCATTGTTCTCACTAGCCCTCTTTTCAGCTTGATTTGTTGGTCGAGTAGATAGTGCCACATAGCCATCCACCACAGATTTCCATATATCAAGTCCATGGGCCATCAAATAAATGTGCATCCTCATACTCCAAAAAGCATAGTTGTTTTCGTCAAACAATGGTGCTCGACTTGAGGAAAACCCTTCTTGACTCGCCATGTGTGTTCTTAAGATCTTTCCTTCAAGTGGTTAGGCTTTTTCGAAGGAACCCGCTCTAATACCAATTGAAGAAAAAACATACTTATACAGAGAGGGGGGTGAATCAGTATAAGACCAACATTTTCAATTTATAACTATGGGAATCATAAAGAAAAAATCAAATATGCACACAAGCAAGATCTAACAATAGAGAACATAAGATGCACACACGATTTTACATGTAAACCCTTGCAAGAGAAAACCATGACAAAGTATTGCTTTTATAGGAAACTTCTTACAACTTTGTAGCACCAACCCACAAGAGACACCAATCCCCTCCACTGAGCACCAACTCAGCAAGAGACTCCAATCTCTTCAACACAAGGCTCCAACCTCCACAAGAATAATATGAATAATTTTGATTTTCTACTCCTCAAATCTGCTCTAATGCCTTCTCACAAATCTGCAATATAGTCTTCACAATGTTGGCAACAATGTCTTCTCAAATCAGCAGCAATGTCTTCATGAATTTTGGCAATAATGTCTTCATAAGATCTTCTTAATAAATGCCCATGATCTCACTTATATCACTTTCTCTCCTCTCTCAAATTTACTGCATAAAATCTGCTCAAATATAACTTGTATATCTCCTTGAATATACTTTTATTTTGGCTCATCATACAAAAATTATTCCTTGAAAAATTGATGTTTTTGCCTCACTTCCAACCTTCTATTTATACCTCCAAGATGACTCTTCACCCAAGGGAGGCGACTCTCCAAGGGGAGGTTGGCCATGCACTAATATAGATTTTATTAAATTTAAATGCCTTTGCCCAAGGTTGGGCTCACCCTTCTAGGGGGGTCATCCCTCTTTAAGAGCCCCAAAAAAATATACATTTAATTAAATTCCCAAATTTTAGGTCGCATATATGAGGGGCGGTCATCCCATATTTCTGATTTTATTTTGCAATTAAAAACTCTTCCAAGTGATGTATGATAAGGGTCGGCCCATGTAGACAATTCACCATTATTTTGTAAAAATTGTTTGAACCATCAACAAGCCCTTTGACATCAATGACAACATTTTTCCAACATAATCACTACATTGTGTTTGTGACTCTTAATCTTCCGTTGGAACCCCTTAAACAAGACTACCAAAGTGCCTCCTACCCTAGATATTTCAAGCAATTTTGTAATTGAAAAACCAAGTAGAAACTCTTAATGCTAAATTCTTCCAAGTAGGGAAACATCGATCATTCCAATGTGTCAGTGTGCCAAAAGATGCATCAACATCTCTCTCTACAACCTCTCCCCCCTCTCTCTTTTGTCTCTCCCTCCCTCTATCTTTTATATGTGTCTCTCATCTATCTATCTCTATTCCCCTTTATACATCTCCCTCTATAAATTTTCCTCTCTCTCTCTCTCTCTCTCTCAATTGCACAACGTTAGTTTCATGATTGACAAGCCCAAGCTTGAAGTTTTCCTTACATGACCCATCACAACACAAAATCATAGAGGTGTTTCATTTGGCAAATGTATATTGTGTGCCACAATATATACCTAATGTAAATTAGCTATAATTTTTATTATATGATTTATATTTTATTTACATGATACATTTTTCCTATAAAATAATAATTCTAATGGTTAATTTAATTTCACACTAAATCTAATTTTAGATGTTTTCTTTTATATCACTTATTTCTCTTTATCCTTGGTTTAATTTTCACCCCACTAATTAATAAACATAAATACTAATAGGCCACCCAATAAATAAAGTCTTGGTTTCAAAATTAATATATACTAATTCAAATCCCAAAGGGTTCATAAATTATATTTATATCTAGCAAGAATGAAAAAAGAAACATTAAACAATGAATTGATGCAACACAAATAAGAGCCATCATATCATGTGTTTCACTTTTATATTCACCATCATTCTCATGCTACGTTTCAATTGAAAATAAATAGAGATGAATTGCCACCACTCACCTCCTCCACAACATAGATAAGTTTTTTAGCCCACGTGATAAATATTTGTTTCCAAACAATTTACCTTGGGTTTTGTCACAATATTAATCCATCGAAATATTCCTTTGCATTGTTGCATTTGAATGATCTATTTGGGAAGGCCACCTGAATAATGGAGATGGTGAAAGTGACAATGATGACAAAGCTACATGTAACGACCAAAAAAAAATCATCTTGCATACTTAATTATCAATCTCGGTCATTTATTCATCAAAGTAGCTCAATCTCTCTCATAGAGGATGTGGATTGTCTCCTTGTCAAGGGTGGTAATCTTCTACCTAGATATTTGATTGACTCATGCTAGCAATGTGTTGTCATCTTCATTGATTGTAGGGATTAATAATCCTCTAAAATCTATTAGAAAAAGAACAAACAAATTGGGCAAGGGAATGAGAATATTTCTAATTCAAACATAATGAAAATGTGGATACAATTGCTAACTTTGGCATAGTGTGTTGTTTTTGTATTGTAAGAATTGACAAAGAAAGCATTGGAAAATAAAAAAGGTAGGTATAGGTTAGAAATAAACAACCTTTCATGATACAACACTAAGTTGGCATACCCACTATTCACATCTAAAGCCTTACACATTGTTGTACCCAAAATATTTTTTTGGCATTTTGTTTAAATTGAGCTAAATCATGTAAAAACATTGTCAAAAGTATGTTTGAGGTCAAACAAAACGTAGGGTTTTTGTGGGTTTACGTCAAGTAAGATACTTGCAAAATTTTGAAAATTTGAAAATTAGGGTTTCAAACCCCTATTTTTAGGAAAACCCTAAAAAATAGGACTTTTCCAAAAATGATTGAAAAAGATTTTGAGAGGATAATTTGACTCCACGATCACACTAGTCAAGTCAAAATCACCAAAAACATTGTTTTACTCTGGTGGGTCTATTTTCATTTTTCAGGAAGAAAGTTGGGATCTCCACAGCCATTATGGCATAATGGCCAGTACCAGGTGACGAAATCTAAGATTCAAAAGCTTCAACGAGGAATCCATGGCGGAAATGCTTGAAAAGATGCTCTGCGATGGAGGGGATTTTCAAAAGTGAAAAATGTTGAAAATTGACTATCTGGAAAATGCACGCCTTGCTACCAAGGAGGTTGTGTAGTTGAATGCCTTAGTCATTTTTCCAACACCCATACACACATTATGTTGAAGGTGATTGCTAGGATACACGTGTCTACGTCATCAATGATAAAGCTCAAATCAATCAAGCTACACAACGAACGAGAGACGTGAAGAGATGAATATTTTTCAAAAGAAATGATGTAACTACACCTAAAAACGCCCCTACTAAGGTAACGTGCTCTTGAATTCCAAAGGTCAAAGGTAGTCATCAAATTTTACCAAGGCAATCATCTTCTTCATGTTCCTACTAGATTTCTAATGCATCATCAAGCTAAGTCATTTGATTCATCAATCAACAACAAACACATGCGAAGTCAGGAGATTGTACAAGCAAGTACTATCAGAAATGGCAATCGAACATGAGAAAAAGCGCCCCTGCTGACCAAGGGAACCCTTGAATTAGATGCTCCAAATCTCAGTTGTTGAACAATCTTGTCTTTGGGTAATCTCTCCAGCATCAGCTCAGCTTCACAATGAACCTATTTGTCAGCCTATGAGACACATCAAATGACAGCAACTGATGATCGTTAGAGCATGCCAAATGGAGGGTAAATCAATGCACATCAAGGCAAAAGCGCCCCTACAAGCCAGGGGCGCCTTTCATTTTGAGACACCTAATGAGGTCTTCAACAACTACTTTCTATAAGGCATATGTTCAGCTATCTCTCGGCTTCATGATCAATCCAGGTGCATGTTCACAGGACTTGTCAGGCATTCGCAAAAGCAAATCAAGCAGAAATCACCAAGAATGAAAGTGGAATGAAGAGCATAAGAAAATTGAACAAGTGTCAAGGAAAAGTGCCCCTGCTGAGAATAGGAACATAGCGCTTTTGGGAACCAGATTCATTTGCAAGCTCAATCACCCCTAGGATGACCTCCTCTATTTTGATCAATCTCAACAATGACACAGTCAGCGAAGACAACAGACAAGTCAAACACCTAATGGCAGAGACCAAGCTAGGACAGTTCATGAAAGTTTGCAAGTTGAAAATCACAGGCCAAAAGGTCAAAAGCATCCCTGCAAGCCAAGGGCGCCCAAGCTTTTGAGGCATCCAAAATAAATTTCAAGATTTGCGAAGTCGGTCATCCTTTTTGAGGCTAAGCTAGCATTCCACCCCACGTTCCAACAAGATCATCAGACTCATCAGTCAGTGGTGATCTCAGATTAGAGCATGCAAGGTCAAAATGGAGAAATTGAAGAACACTCAAGAAATTGACTAAGTCTAAAGCTAAAAGTGCCCCTCCCAGAAAAAGGAGCCCTTGAATTTGAGGTATCAGATTCAAGTTTTGGACTTGGCAGCTCTCAGGCACACCTTTTCAGAGTTGACTCAACTTGGCAATCGATTCGTTAGTGACACTTCAAGATTGTGAACATAAATTTCCTTGAGATCCCTCTGGGTGGTCTTTATTTTTGCTAAGTACTAGCCCGCACCCCATACTTTGCATTCTTCGGGTTCATTTTTGAAAAAGATTTGTTCGAATACTGCCACGTGTTCGCCAGGCGCTCTCTGTAGGAATTTATCCCTTCGCTCTTCTATCGGCTCCCGACATGCTTCCACGCATCAGTAATTCGCATATCTGAAGGGTGCTTCCCTTCGCTTTTCTATCGAGCCCCATCCAAGCACCACATAGCATCAATCCGCGTACACATTTTGATAGACCCCACCGACAGCATCATTTGTGAAGGATACCTCCACGTGTCTTCACCACACAGGTTTTCATCACAAGAGGGGAGGAATGAACCATAGGCTCCGACCTGTCGCCACGTCTCTCTTTTGGGACTTCATCAAGGAGAAGTAGGGAGCAAGCAACAAGCCTTGCCAAGATTGCCACATGTTCTAACTACCTTCATGGATTAGCAACACCCATTGGCACTATTTTCTACTAAGAACACTACCATCATCCGCAAGGGACATGTCTGGTTTCTAAGAAACCATGTTCCATGTTCAAAATCTTTTTTGTTGCAGTGGCCATGGGAAATCATTACTTTGATATCTTCGCTCATGATTCAGAAGCTTTTTTGTTATCGGCCCGCCAGGCGGTGGGATCTTTTATCTTTAAATACTGCTTCTTCTTTCGAAGAAGGGGTTTAGAACTTGCAGATAAAATTTGTGGAAAGACACCAGGCCTCTTGTATTGTTTTAGCTTATTGTATAAGATTTGCAGACAGTGCCATTGTTCGGCCTTTTTGTTTCTTGACTATTTCATAAAGCTTTATACTGTGCCATCATTGTATTGAGTAATTTATTCACAAACTTCTATAATTTCAATATAAGCTTGTTGATTCAGACCATGTCTTTGACTCTTCTTTTCAATAAATGTATGGAAGTTATTTTATGTCATTGATTGATGTATTCAGGTTTCCATTTTTATTTTTGTTATTCTAGGACATAGCAGATTGTTGAACGACCCTTAAATCATATCTATCATATAGGTTTATTGTGTTCATATCTACTTCTTGGTGCATCTCCTTAGATTAGATTTCATTTTACATTTGTTTCCTTCTACCCTTTTCAACCCCCCAATTACAGAAGAAGTCGGCTTCTCTAAAAACCTGGAGGTCACTCAGTTTAGCGCAATAGGTTCCCCTTTTAATTGAGTTTCCCATAAGGTTGTTACCTTGTCAATTTTTGGCATCAACAGTTTCTTTTTCTGGCATGCTCGGTGGGACTGCTTTAATGTACCTAAATCTAAAGTGGGTGTATGATCCATTGGCCTGTTACTAGATCCAAAACAGCGAACAATCTTGGTTTGTTGGTGTTGCCACTAGGAACAGTACAAGTCGGAACCCATATAGTGTACGTTCTTCCCCCTCCGCTAGCCATGTTTCCAATTGCTAATAGAAATTATGTGGTGTGGGATGTTGAAAGTCCCCTTATAGCACTAATAGCACCCGCTATCTAGGCCCCTATCCCGGTCTCTGCTTTAAAAGCTATACCTAAATTTATCGGGGATGGCTCAAGAACACCATCCGAACATCTGCAAGATGTGGCAGATATGTGCTTGGTGCACGGAATTACTGATCAAAATATAGCGCTAAGGTTGCTCGCAGCCTCTTTCACAGGTAAGGTGCTAGACTGGTACCGCACTCTATAAGCTAACACTATCGGCACCTGGGATCAGCTCGGAGATCCTTTCTATGAGATATTTTCAAATGATGGCGATCAGTCTTCACTCTACCATTAGTCGGCGACTATAAAGTGGGCTCCTGATCATGAAGCCATGACTGAAATCAATGTCCAATTTCACACAACTTGGTAGAGAATTCAAGCTGCTATCTGACCGTCGGCTGAGTTGGCATTCATGTTCTACCTAAAATCCATCAATGTCGACATCTCTATGATGATCCAGTCTCTTGGCGGAACCACTCTACCAGATGCATACAACATCGCAGTTAAAGCAGAGAATAACTTGATCAACGTCAGAAAGCTTCCAACCTCAGCCTATTATGCCAATATTTCCAGATACATTAGTTCTCACCCAGGAAATAACATCTACCAGTGCTCCTACTCCCCAATCTATGTATACATATCTGAGCATGTCGCAAAACGTTGCTTCCATGTCTAATTCTTTGAAAGACGAGATGAGAGACATAAAAGAATTGTTGTGGAACCTAGCAAATGAAGTAACTACTATCAAGTGCAATCAGGTCGTGCCTCCAAGACCAGCCTACCAAAATTATCAAGGTGGGAGACCCTCCTACAAGAAAAATCAGTACCAAAGAGGTACACGCACGAATCCGTAGGCCCAAGCAACTAATCAAATAGTGTCAGTGCCTACCCCGTTGGGAGTTGTTCAGCCAAGTACGAGCTGACAGTTGACCGTGGAGCAGAACAACCTCGCCGAAGATATCAATCCCTGGTGCTTTCCCTGTGGCGATGCGCATATGCCCCAAAATTGTCCATGTGGGAATTTACAACAGAAGTTGGCAGGACAGTGAAGCCAAGGTATAGCATCAAGTTCAAGAGGTTATACATATACCTCTCCACAAATGGGAAACGCGGTACTTACTGCTCAAATGCAAGGAATGTCCTTGGAACAAGAAAATGACATAGCTCTCGACCACAACCTCTTCTCATGGATGGAAGGAGAAGAGGCAGTATTCACATACGAGTTATTCACCTTAGAGACCCCACAAGTGCAGTCTGATTACAACACTCGTTCAAAGAGGAGACTCACGGGTGAACCAGTCACCCCGCAGCCTACATGTGCCTCCAACCAGACTAGTTCTTCTACAGTTGCTTTGCAATTGCAACTGCGCAAGGAGATGGTTATAACCAGGGCTAAAGAGTCAAATCCTTCAAATCCATCACCATTCAATGTGGTGGAACAATTAAAAAAATCTTCTTCTAACGTATCCCTTTGGGATATCTTAGCTATTCTAGAGCAAAAGTCATTGATGCAAAAGGCCCTCCAGGAAGATGTGGCTATTGAATCATCAGAGAAATCGCCCAAAGAAAAGGACATTGGCCCATCACCTCCAGCCAATGTTCTCGCAAATAGTGCAAAAGAGACCTCTACTAAAGTCAAAGAGAAGCCAAAACCCAGGCCCTTTTTCCTAACTCATATTGTGGAAAATAAATTATTGCATAATGCCATGATCAACTCTAGCGCTAGCACCACAGTAATGCCCAAGTATATAGTCGAAGCCTTAGGACTTAGCTATGAACCTTTAAAAAGGGGGGTTATGTAGCTTGATGGGAACAAAGGTGAAACTGTAGGTGTCGTCAAAGACCTCCCCTTGACCTTATTCGCCTGCCCAAGCATCACAGTTCTGCAAGATACTATGATCATAGATGTTCTTCTCATGTTCGACCTCTGCCTATCTCAGGAATTCACTACAAAAATAGGTGGGTATCTTTCTTTGGACTAGTCTCACCTGATCCTAAGGACCAAGCACGAAGCTAAAATGAAAATAGTGTTTTGATATTTGCATTCAGAACATGTGGTCGATGAAGCCATGATCAACTTTGAGGCTGATCATACCTCTTTCACTAAAGAAGAAACATATGGTACCGAGCTACTTGAGAATGAGAAGGTAAATAGAGACCGAACCGATCAAGAAGAGGTCATCTTGAGCGAATACATAGACACTGATCCTTTTGGTAACTATCATGCTATCGGATTGGGAATCTATGTCATCTATGATGTGGATCAAGAGATCCTGAAGGTGGTAAAGGACCCCGCAGTCGATCAAGCCTCAGAACTGTGGACATTGCACTTTGATGGTGTAAGGTGCAAGGTTGGTGTTGGTGTTGGGATATGTTTGACATCTCCAACCAATGAGGAGATTCTTAGGTCTTTCTGCTTCTAGTTTTTTTGTTTGAACAATGAAGTTGAATATGAAGGCCTAGTGCAAGGTCTAAGCCTTGCAGAGCGAATGGGTGTCAAACAAATAATGGTGTTTGAAGACTCTGAACTGATAATTAATTAAGTCTGAAACATTTATGTGGCAAAGAATGTTCACATGCGGTCTTATAGACACAGGGTCTAAAACCTGATTGAAGGTTTCAAAGCTTTCAATATTCAGGCAATGCCTAGGGAGCAAAATTCAATAGCAGATCGCATGGCGACAATAGGATCTCAATTCAATCCTATCTCCAACTTGATCAAGATATACACTCCGTGCGAGTGATTGTCCGACCCTCCATTTCGGATAATGATCAGAGTTGGAAACTGTTCGAAAGTGATGAACACATCGCCTCGTTCATCCAACAATCAGGAGAATTTGCCAATCAGCTTCAACCAAAAATTGGAGAAGCATATGAAGGACAAATCATTCAGTTAAGATCTAACAAGCTTTTGAAGGGCCTAGTCACTCTCGAACATTTGTTCGACTATGATGATGTGAGAAATGATAAGAGGAAGTTTGTAGCAGACAAAAGCAACTATATAGATCTTCACGTCAGAAATGGAAGAAACCTAAAGTTCAGGAAAGAAGTTTTGCAGCATGACAAGGACAAACTCATGCACTTTTGTGAAAAGCGTGAAGGAGTAGTGGCCTAGTC